>CM024543.1:4825014-4954096 GCA_014182365.1 Eucalyptus tenuipes | reverse complement strand
AATATCATGCGCCATTAAAAGATAATCTATTTCTCAACAAAGCAATCATGTTCTATAAATGATTCGAGCCATGATATTGCTCCGACTTAAAATGCTTATGTCATATATATATCTTCCGAAAAACACAACATTTTAAAGGAGGATGAGGATGGTCTTGACTCAACCATGAAGTATATCTCTACTCATAAAATCAATACAAAGGGATGTTGAAGCTATAAATGGTCATTGACGTTGCTTGTATCGGATACTCTAGAAAGATCTATTAAGTGCTTATTTGAATCGACTTTCACTTTAAATTCATGATTCGATTTTTTTTTCCTTTTTCCGAGCCACGGACTCAGTTTTACTAATTCAAAATCGCTTGAAATTCTCAAAATGTTTTCAAAATTCTCGACCCAAAAAGAGCATTTTCCAAAATTCGATTACATTTTTATTTATTTGGAAAAATAAAATCATAAAATAGAGAGTAAAGAGGATAAATAAATAAACAAACAAAAAAAAGGCGATAAATGCGGCAAAGAGCAACGGCGCCGTTCTCGTGCTCATTATAAATCATTCCCAAAGTGAAAACCAGGAGTCCCCTCAAGGCGCAACTTCCTCTCTCCTTCTCGTTCCAACTGCTCCCGACTCTCTCTCTTCTTTCTCTCTCAAATCTCTCCGCCGCGGCGATCGGCCGCGCCGCCGTCGGAATCGGAATCGCCGCCGCCTTCGCGGCCGTTGGGGGACGAGGTCGCCGCCGGCGAGGGATTGAGCTTCGTTACCGAGTCGTCCGGGAAAAACAGAATCGGGAGACCGCCGGCTGAGTCGAGGCCGAGCGACTCGCAGCCTTTACCGGCCATGGCGTCGTCCAAGGTGATGACCTCGACGACGTCGTCGAGAGGGAATCGGGATCTGCCGCTCCAGTCCTCTATATCATCCTCCCTCTCCGCCCTGATCTCCGATCTCCAGGACCACCACCACCACAGCAGCAGCCACGCCGCCGCCGCCAGCACGAACGCCGGCGCCGCCGATAGCTCCGGGGCGGTCAGCATGGACGACCTCCTCAAGAACATCTACTCCGACGATGGCCCCGCCACTCCCGATCACTCGCTGTTCAGCCACGGCGGCGTCGGCGTCGGCGTCGTCGGCGACGGCGTGGGGCTGCCGGGCGGGGGCGGCGGCGGGGGGGAAGGCGGCGGGATAAAGACGGTGGACGAGGTGTGGAAGGAGATCGTGGCGGGGAGCGATGGGGCGAGCGGCAGGGGAGAGGAGGAGATGACGCTGGAGGATTTCCTGACGAAGAACGGGACTGTGAGGGAGGAGGACGTGAGGATTGGCGGCGGCGGCGGCGGCGGAGGAGGAGCAGGGGTTACTGCGGGGAGGCTGCGGGCGACTTAAATGGGCATTTGATTCAGGTGGGGCCGGTGGGCGTGGGCGTGGGCGTGGGCGTGGGCGTTAGTAACAACAATGGCGGAATTGAGGGGAGAGTGGTGGTCGGAAGAGGGAAAAGAAGGGCCGTGGAGGAACCGGTGGATAAGGCCACGCAGCAGAAGCAGAGGAGGATGATCAAGAATCGAGAATCAGCGGCGAGGTCCCGAGAACGCAAGCAGGTAATTTTATTTGGTCTTCCCCCTACTCTTTTATGCATTTCTTGTTTCTTCCAATTCCACATGGATCCAGTGTTGGTGAAAAACTCGTTTCTTTAGTCTGGTCAGTGTGCGACTTTTGTTGTGAAACGGTCGCTCAGCCTCAGAGCAATCCAGTTACATTTATGTTAATTGGTCCGACTCCCGATGTTTTTTTAAATTCCTATTTTTCTGCTGTGAACTTTGTATACACACGATAACAAGTTGCTTGCCGGTTGATGTCATTGCCTTCGCCATCTCTTTTTGTCTTTCTTCCATCTGTCATGCACATTGTAATGGCCTCCGTTGCCAAAAACATTGGGACTGTTAAAATTTTATTTCTTGTCTAAGGTGAATGATTGCTTAACTCTGCGGTCGTTTTAATTTCAGAAGAGGATTCCTGACAGTTTTCTTTCTGCTTTTGCAGGCATATACAGCTGAATTAGAATCTTTGGTGACCCAATTGGAGGAGGAAAAGGCACGCCTTTTGAGGGAAGAGGTATGTGCTTTGTATAAATCAGGGCTCCCATCGATTCTGGCTGTCTGATCAAATTGAGTAAAATATTCGTACAAAGTTCATTGGGGGGTTCTTTTCGTTCAACTGATGGCAGCTCTTTTCATAGTCATACTGTAGAAGGTAGCACCTAACAGGATTATGTTCCATCATTGATTTCTTATTCCATCAGAGCTTCAGTCAACACCAGCCATTTTAGGAGCCTCAGCAGAAACAGGCAGTGACGCTATGATAATTTGTTGTAAATGGGGAAGGAACTTGCAGATTTTGTTTCCTTAATGGGTCAAAAAGAAAATCTTGAAACGGACGACGATTTATCTGGGAAATTCGGAACTAGCGTATGAGGTAGTAGCAATAAATGACTATGGCACTTGGAGAAACTTGTGACGGCCTTACCATCTGGCATTGAAGGTGCAATCTCTTTGGCCTGTCCCCCGTTGGGGATTGGGCGTTTTGGTTGGGGTAGACTTCTCATTATCAACCTTCTTTCTAGTAAAAATAGAATAAGGGACTGTTTCATTCCTGCAGTCTCGCCTAAAACTCTGCCTCCAACATATATGCTCCAGTTTAGGTTGTCTGCATCCACAACATACTCATCATTGGTTGGCACCCTTCCACTCGATTGTTCTCTGACCCTCTGAGTGCAAGTTTTTTGGTGCCGGCTCTTCTCTGCTGTACTATGTATAGCTTCCTGATTCACAAGTCTATCTATAATGCTTACCTTTTACCAAAAAAAAACATACTCATCATTGGTTAGTGATGATGAAGCAGATGAACTTCTTTCTTAAAAAAGACGCATGTAGATAAGTATAAGTATTCTTCATTGAGAGAGTTCTAAGAAGTCTGTGCACTATATGCAGGTTGAGAAGAGCAAAGAGCGGCTTAAACAGGTAAATGCCATGGCAATATCTGTTCATCATTTTAAGCTGGAGTTTTTTAAGACTCTGCTGTGTCTTCTTCTGCTTGACATTCATTTACAAAATGTTGGATAGTTTTGCCTGGTAAAAAGTGCAGCTAACTTTGATTTGGTGGACCTTGTAAAGCGAAAATAATGGCATCACCGTTGAGAAAATTGTTCAAATAAGGAAGTATAGAGTGATGGATAATGTGCTTGGAAGGTTTCATGCATGAAAACCGATAGTCTATGTCCTCTTATTGATGCTTTGGTTTCTATCCTGAGAAAAGATGACCTGTTGGTCCTTGTCTCCCCTGGATTCATGGTAACTGATTTAAATACCCTCTGAACAATTTATCTTGTCATATAGAGGTGGTACCATCTGTTGACATAAGAACTGACTTATCATGCTCTATATGAGAAACTACGTTGGTGTGCCACTGTAACACTAAGTTTATTTTCTCCCTTGGTTAGGGGAATCTCTAGTTTCTACACAATTGGAGCATGTGTTGAGAATTGCTATCTCTAGTGAAATGTTGTTTAAAATGTTCAAATTCTTGTGTTTACTTATTATCATGACATATTTCAAAAGTTTGAGAATCGCGATAACACAGACAAGATGTGCCATTTCTGTCTAGCTATCGATATAAGACTACATACATAAAAATAATTTTTTGTCTCTTTGTGTGGAAAGGATTAGCAGAGCTGAGGCAACAACGAGCATAATATCCTGTCTGTGTGTTTCAGTGGTTGAGCATTACACTAATCCATTCCCCAAGAATGACAAATTATATGGGAACTTTATCATTTTACACCTAAAAGAGAGGAAAACCAAGTTCTTCTTGCATCACTGAATGCCAAGTCCTCACATCCTCTGATTTTTTTTATTTTCTTTATGTTGACTTTTGTGCTGATGGTCCAATGTTGCATTTATAGGACGTGATAAAGGACTCTTCTTTTGTCTAATATATACTGAATATCGTGTGAAAATGATGCATCGTTTGTTTTCATCATTCTGAATTTTATCCTAACAAAAGAAGGTGCAGCACATACTTCATAATCTTGTGACTTTGTTGTCTTGTTTGTTTCCCTGAATTTGAAATTCATCCTGGCATAAAGGTGCATTTGGTTTGGCTTTCGATTTGAAGATAAACTCGAGTCCTGTTTCATGCAGCTGGTGAAGAATCTCATTCCGGTCGTGGAAAGTCGCCGACCGCGACCCCCTCTCAGGAGAATCAACTCGATGAACTGGTAAGCATGCTTGCCGATGCTTGACTAATAATGGAGAGGCAACAGATTTACCTGACATGCCACCAAAATGACAGAGAAGATTCTCTGAGACGAGAATAGTGATTGCTAATGATGCAGACGAGCAAATTGGCCAGAGAATCATGATAATGCTAATTTACAGTTACTCAGGAGAGGCAGTTGTAAAGAGGAGCTTTTGTGCATTGTGCAGCCTGATATGTCAATATCTTTTCTAGATCGTTGCTTTGACCATGTAGTAAAAACGCGGTTCATCAGTTTGACAAATCATATAGAATAGCATGTATTCATTAATTGTTGCCCACTAGCCAGCTCTTTTATCTTTCTATATATCTAATAAACAAAATAATTTTAAAAAAGTCTGCTCAAAATCCATGGTCGGAAAATTAAGATGACAAATCTATAAAATTATTTCACAAAATAACTTCTATAAAATTGTCCAATAAACATATATGCGAAACATATATGTACTGATAAGACACAAGTGCTCCACTCACTTTCAGGAATGAGATTTTTTTTTTTTTACCTATCAGGAATGAGATTGAAGTCGACGGAAAATCTTTCGGTTCTTAGCTGGGCGTCTAGAAATGACTCGAATGATTTTAGTCACGAGAACTAAAGAGGTTAAACAGGAAAAACTAAAGTATAAAGCTCACCGTTCTCTCCATTTCTTCTTCACGTGCTTCCTGCATTCTTTGCTCGTGCCTCTTCCAGGTCCCTCTTGAAAAGCTGCTTGGAAAAATTCTGCCGATTCGTTCGACCTGGTCAAACTATTGTTAAGCAAAAGGAGGGAGGAAAAAGAGAGGCATATTTGGTTGATCGAACGTAAACCTAATTTAAATTTTATTTTCCCATTTTTCTCTCTTCCGTTTAACACCTAAAACACTTCTTCTCTTAATTCAAACAATGGTTAAGATTGACGCTTCAATTTGAAGAAAGCGTTACACATGGATGATGGCGGTTATTTATCACTTCTTCTTCTTTTTTCATATTTTAGAAAAATAAACTTTTAATTGATTTACATTCGAAGAATCTAAATTTGGCACATTATCAAATGCCAAATATTTGTTATCTAAAAATCGAACAAATTACATTAAGCGTGGATGAGTGTAAAATAATATTGGATGAGTCAATCTTACTTGTAATAGATATTAAATTACTAAAGTATTCGTGGTCTTCCCAACCTATCTATGAAATGAGAATTAAAGTCTTGGTCATTTATCTAGATTACCTTTCGAAAAGATGGAAGGATAATTACTCAGCCAAAGGAAATTCCGAATCCTATAGAAGAAGGATCAACATTGATTGGCCGGAATCATCAAGGGTTTCAAGCATTTACAATACCGTGCTTGGTTTCATAGCACAAATAGTTAATTTAGAAAGACATGCCTATAGATTTGAGTAAAAAGAAGTACCTCCTACTATGATATTTTGTGAGATTTTTGTGAGATCGTTGACAACCGTTCTAAAAATTTAAGCTGTTAGATGATAATGTAATTTAATATTTAAATATTCTGATACACGTGAATATGATGTGTTGTGTTTTCAGAAGAGTGTGACAATTTTGACAAAAGTGAAATGATAGAAGGTTGATGTCCCCATCGCACTAATATAGCAAGTGGTTTTGAAGTTGCATGTGGGACATCCTTTTAAGGCTTGGGGTACATTTTGATTCGATGACATGACTTTCTTAATTTCTTAAATAGATCCCCGTGAGGATACTCGAAAGTCTAGGATGTGGAAGAACTTCGTTTTACACCCCTAACGTTGTAATTAATAGAGTGGCCTCATGCAACTCCGGTTATTTTTTTTCATAAGTATGAGGTTGACACCTAAATTTAAATTACCTCTTTCATATTGTATAAGAAAATAAGGAGTTTGACCTTGACCGCTAAAAACAAGTATGATAGTTTGCATTTGCGTGTTAGGAACATTAAATAATAACGGGCCTACATAAATTGCATTTTAAATTAGCCTAGTCATAGAAATGCTGAATGGGTTTTACCGGAGAGTCCCTAAACTTCACAGAATTTTCACGATTAAATCCACAAGAGCATAAAATTCAAGAAAATTAAAAAAAAAAAAATCTGAAGTGCCATTATTTTTTCAAATAAAGACTCTAAGTTGATTTTGTTTTAAATGAGGACCTAAAGTGGCATTGGATGTTTCAAATAAAGGCCTAATCTCGCCGGTCACTAGTTGGCTAAATTTTCTGACTGGTCAAGGGTATTTTCGCCAACCACTGGGGTTTACCCCAGTGACCACCCTTCCAACACGGAAGGGGGAGGTGGGAGTTCGAATCCCCACCTTCTCGAGAGGGTTGGGGTGGGGACAAATTGTTTCGGGAGTGGGTTTCGACTTCCACACCCCGCAGGAGCGAGACAAAGTCGAGTGAGAGTAGCGTAGAGATCGACCAAAAAAAAAAAGGGTATTTTCGCCATTTGCCATTTTCCCATTTTCCTTTATTCTTTTTTTCTTTCCTTTTTTTTTTTGGTTCTTCTTTTCCTCTTCGCTAGTGGCCAGCTCGCCACCCGATTGGGTGAGGGAGGGTCGCCCATGCCGACAAGAGCCACCCACGCTGGTCACAGGTGAGGGACGGCCTCGCTTGGGTGAGGCAACCCTTGTTGTGGGGCCATCTACGAGGTTGGGCAATCTCGTTGGTCGCTAGTAAGGGTTGGCAATGGGCTGCAAGCCCTCACCATCCGTGGGTGAGGCCACCCTGCCTGCCCCAAGCAAGGGCTCGACAACCATCTCTAGTGGGCGACAACAGGTGAGGCTGACCCTCCCCAAATCTGGCGAGGGTGGCCTGGCCAACCCTTGCCAGCGATCGGCAGGGTTGCATAGCCTTAGTCGGCAACGGGCGAGGTTGGCCTCGTTTGCGGCTGTGAGGGCTGATGTCGCGAATGGCCCCACGGCGAGGTTGCCTTGCCCAGGCAAGGCCATCCCTTGCTTGTGGCCGGCGTGGGTGGCCCTCGTTGGTGAGGGTGACCCTCGCCCAGCCCTCTATGGGCACTATCGATGGGCAACCAACCACTGGCGAAGAGGAAGAAGAAGAACCAGAACCAAAAAAAAAAAGGAAGAAAAAAGGAAAAATGATAAATGATGAAAATACCTTTGACCGCTAGAAAGTTAGGTTCTTATTTGAAATAGACACTAACCACTTCATACCCTCATTTGAAATAGGCATAATCACTTTAGGTCCTCATTTGTTTATTTGAGAAAATGATGACACTTTAGATCCTTATTTGAAACAAAGATCCACTTCGAATCCTTATTTGATAAAATGAAGGTACTTTAGATCTCTTTTGGAATTTTCCTAAAATTCAGCCAAGCCTATTCGTCGCCATAGTGACCGAAAATTACACGTCATAATTACATGTGCATAGCACATGTAATTTTCGGGCATAAGATGTTTAACATTGGGAGATTGGATTCTTTGAACAAATATGACCATTATACATGCAATTTTCAATCATAACTTAGATCTATCATAGCTTTTTTTGTTCAATGTCCTATCGATTTGACTTTGCACCTATGAGAAGCTCATGACTTGATTTTTCAAAAATGTGGGTCAAATGATTAGTTTAACCTCGTATAATTGCACTAAGTTGAAAAGATATTTTCAAATGATTTGATTGAGCAATTATCGCAATTGTAGCATTTGAGCATCTAGGGAATTGAGATCATCATTGTGTCTGAGAATCTTGGATTGCCATTGCCATCATATTTAGCAAAATCAGGGACCTTAAACTTCTCAGGAAAGTCCATTTTGGTGTATCTAGACAGGTCCTCAATCATGTTAGCCTTATATCCCTGAATGGCTCGAAGCTTCTCCTTAAGCTTGGTGAATCTTTTGTTGTTCTCTTCTTCCATTCGGCGGAGATGGCTTCCGAGATGGGATCGAGCTTGACTACCACAAGTGTTGGTTTGGTGACGTTCCCTCTAACGTTGGGATTATAGACTCAGGAGTAGCCACGGGCGTCTCTATTGGGGGTTGCAACCACAAGACTAGCTCGATCTTGTTTGCGGATTGGGGCAAATTGGGCGGCTAACTCGGTGATTTTATCATCCAAGATGTTAAATCGAGCATTTTGTTCCTCTCTATTGATCCTTGCAGCTACATAATGGATTTGAATAGGCGAACGCCTCGAAGCCGCGTTGAAACTACCTGATCAAAAGAATCAACATGAATAACAATTCTCGACAAAATTAATACAATCCTTTGGACAACACTGTTTAATATGATGAAGGAAAGGCCAAAAAATTTTCCATGAGCTTTGCCTTTATGGAAATACATTCTTGCCTAGATCTTCTTCGTAAGAGAGTATATTGTTTCGAAGCAGTGATCCATGGCAATTGCTCTGCAATTTGACATCACATTAGTAAATAACTTTCATTAATTTAAACACACAAGTCGGTACAAAAGTCTCAATTCAACTAAAAAGATTGTCAATGTAAAGCATCCGTAAGTTCTAGGCCTAAATCTAATGGGAGCACATCTATCCATGGCGAGTTCGCTTGTCTAATGAGACGAAGGTTGTGGCCTTGACTTGATCATCCAATTTTCGTATAGGTTGCTCCTCTTCTCCTTGGCCATGAGGGTGGTCGTGTTCTTTGGGGATATGTGGAACGTTGACCTTACAATTTGGATCGGCCAATCGGTGTATATATCATTTCGAAGTCTTAAAAGAAATTAAGGAGCATTATGCCAGATGATTCATGCACTTGGCCTAATCTAAGGAGGGTTGATATACTTCATGTTCATACCTGTTCAAACTTTCTTTAACAAGAAAAATGCTATTGATCTAAGATTCATTAACGGCAAATAATCAAGGTAGTCTAAATGGGTATGGCAAGATAATTTCATCCAAGAAAAGCTTATGTTTTTTTTTTTTTTGCAACTTCTCTTAGTGTTTTCTTTACTCTTTGCTTGTTATACGTCTTGTTTATCGTGATCGCGAAATATACTGAAGCTTATGTATTAAGCTGGGGTTACCTTTTGTTTTTTCTTTATAATCTAGGATGACTATTAGGAGGTAATGAAAATCATTTAATAGGGAAAGTTTTGAAAAATGATATTTGTGTATTTTTTTTTTTCCAAATTTTGAATCAGCATAACATGTGAAATCCAATTGATGCAACTTTTACTTCTACGAAAAGTCTGTGTGGCGATGATTTAAAAAACGTGGTTTGGTATAAAAAAAAAGTGTCGGATCGCGAATATTTAGAAATTGGACCGAATGGATGGCCTTAATATTTCTTTGTTAAAATTTCAATCCCGTGATTCAATTTAACTAAAATTAGTTGATTAAAAAGTCTAAACTTTACAAGGTCAAGTACTTTAAATAATCTAATTCGATAAAATTATGAAAATAATATTTAAGAAACTTCGAATGAACACCAAACAACCTCCGCAGTTTTGTAATGACGAAATGTTTTGAAAGAAAGTGAGTTTTCAATATGAACAGTCGAGAGGGTCACCAATCATAACACCGGCGAGACATGTTCTTTCCACTGTATCATGTCCATCCAAGCAGAGCCCACTTCTAAAATTCAACATCATCATCAACTAGTCTCACCTTAAATGCCTATTCAAACAAAATTTTCAAAACAAAGCTATCATTGAATAAGCGCACGAGCGAAATGAGAAGTCTGACCGTGAGTAATCAAATGCACCCACAAAAAGTACATGATTGATGAGCATGATATCTTTTCACTCTAAGGTAGAGAAATGAACCTCGGCAAGCAAGACAAGCGAGTGAAGGAGAGAGAGGCCTGACATCAAATTGGCGAAGTGGAACCCAGTATTGAAACTTATTACCATCGCCAAGTCATATTGGCTTGGACATAAAGAGCCACAGATTCGGAGAATGATCTAGCATTCTTCCTTTGGAAGATAGAGAGCCCATGAAAACCAACTATGAAATTAAGTACTTTTCTTCAAGATGTGCAACAATAGATTTATCTCAAGATTTTGGACAGTTGCAAATGCAAAAAAAGGTGACCAATTGGAGGGGTCTTTTGGAAAATATGCAAACTTGTCATGACCATCCCCATGGATCATCCCAGGCCCGGCCCACCAGCCCATCTGATCGGCCTCCATCTTCTACTTCCCAAGCTAGTGAACCAGGTAAAGTAGTTTCTATTCCTCCAAGCACGAGTGTGGCAATTCGGTGGATTTTGGTGGCGACATCATCGTTGATTTGAAGGGTCATCTGTCTCCTCCGACATCCGTAAGTAGCTACGTCCTCCCTTTTGCAACTCTCGTTGCTGGGTATGGTGTACGTGCAGTGTGTCTGCTTGCTTTCTTGCTTTTGATTCGCCGTCCTTTGATTCCGGGTTGCTCGTTTTCTTGCCATTCCCATCGCTCTTACGTAATGGGTCTTGCCCTTCTCTTTCTAATTTTTGTGTTTCCGAACGTTAAAGCGCGCGTTGTTATTGTTTCCTTCTGTTTGGAGTCCTTCTCATGCTCACCACGTGTTTGTGGAAATGTCGGGTGATTAGTTGACGCTTGTTTTCCTGTATGGAAGAGACGGGCGTGGGTCAAGGGGCTCCTTGTGTTGAAAAGGCTCCTCTTTCTTGTTGCGAATTTCTTGCAGCAATATTCTTCCAGAAAAACTCCGTATTGGTGGCCATCAGACTTGAACGTTGTATTCTCTTTGATTCACTGAGCTAGTTAAGTGGATTCATGGACCTCGTGGTTGTGCCAAAAAAAAAATCGTGATTTTGTTGGAACTTCATGGCAGCTGAATTGGCAAAAGCTAAATAAATGGGCTGTTGATACCGAAAGATAGGTTGATCAATTTTAGTTGACAAAGTCAAAGTTCAGTTCTTCTGTTGAAGAAATACTATGAGTTTTTATCTGTGTGGGAAAATGAGGCTAGCTATACTCATATGGAACCTTTATCAGTGATTCGGAAATTAGGGATGTTACATAGTTTCTTTTTCTCCCTGATGCATTCGCACGATTATACACCTCAGCATATCTCTAGGGCAAGATTTGAAGCCAAAAAAAATGTAGCAATTACTGATCACTAGTCAATATCATGATGATGAATATTTGGAAGTTCAAGCATATTACCATTTTTCAAAAATAATTTTTTTTTTTGGTTGTCGATTGCTCAAGTAGAAATGACCTTACTCTTTAAAGATTTTATTAGCATGTTTCTCTGGTAATCCTATTGATGTCCTTTTTGTTAGGAATGTCGATGGATGAGGTGTTGAGGGGTGACAAGCTCATATTGAGAGGCTTGTTGTTCCATGGTTTCCATGGGGTGAAGCCGGAAGAAAGGAAACTGGGTCAGAAATTTTTGGTTGATGTAGATGCTTGGATGGATCTGCAGGCAGCTGGAAAATCAGACGTGTTGTCTGATACTGTCAGTTACACCGACATCTATCGGTGAGTCACTTCATGCTTATTTAGTAGCGATAGTTGAAATGCCTTGACGAATGTCATCTGTGTGAAAGTTGATTTGCTCGCCATGTTCTTGCCTTTAAATACTTTCCCTTTTCTGAACCAATGTTTTGTTGTCCCACCCATCAAATGTACTTACATGTTATTGTTCCATTGAACTTATTAATGTGGGCCATGGTTTTGGTTTATCATGAGGAATTTAGCAGTATTATACTTATCTTGAGTTCATTGATTGTCTCAACTATTCCCAGTATAACTTTCTGTCTAATCGACAGCATAGTTAAGGGGGTCGTGGAGGGACCGCCCAAGAATCTTCTAGAGGCAGTGGCAGAACACATCACGTCGACAACCTTGGAGAAATTCCCCCAGATAACGGCTGTTCGAGTGAAAGTTGGGAAACCTCATGTTGCAGTTCCTGGTCCTCTTGATTACTTGGGCATCGAGATAGTAAGGTACAGAAGTTCTTTTAAATCGGATCAGGCTGTTTGACTAGTAAATGGGTTGTAAGACCTGCATAATGTGAAAGGGTCTTCACGTTCAATTTACTCTGCCTTTACTTCGGTCATATAGGATTTTGAATACTTTTCCATAATGTTAAACTGAATTTTGTTGATGTATCTTGATGATTCGATCGACCGTCATTACTGGGGAAAAATTGCATTGTGTGTGACTGTCGGGATCCATTTCGATAACTCTATCGCCCTCTGCACATTACTAATCTGCGATGAACAGGAGTTGCTGAGCATTAGAGTCCAACGTTTCTTCTCTCCTTTTTTTTGTCATTTTTGTAATAAAAAATGTGAAATATAAAAGTAACATGAAGATGAACTGCAATACTCCAATTAAAAAGGTCAGGGCAAATTTTTTACTCCTTTGAAAAGGAGACGACGTGTCTTACGTTACAAAAACATGTTTTTTCATATTATTTCGAAAAGTGGGTTGACGGGTCGACTACTAATTGGTGGGTACGCGAGTCCACGCTACGTGCATTGAATCTTGATACCGGTATCCAACCCGAGACGCACACTTTAAAACATTGATGTGTCCGTTCCTCGTTTTCGATGATATCATGGAGGAGGCGTGATTGATGTCGAAAGGATCCGTCATGGAATCGATGTATGGATAGATGCAGACAGAAAAAGAAGGGCATAAAGGAGGTTTTCAAATATAAAAGTCCGGTCCGAATAAAATAAACCCGAAATTCTGGAATTTGACGGTCATGTCCGTTATTTCGGTTGGCGGAATCGCCCGCGGCCCCCCTCTCCTCTCTCTCTCTCTCTCTCTCTCTCTCCTGGCCAAGCACGAACGTGAGTCACGCCCGGACGTTCAAGAAAACACCAACCGAAACGAACGAGACGCTCAGCATCTGCAAAAACTTAATTTTTTTTAATAGTAGGATCACAAGGGGTACTAATCAAGCTGAAATCATGGATTAGATTAGATGAGCATTTCGAAAATGATGTAAATTAAGGAAATTCCGTGGACCACAATGGATACTAATCGAGTTGAAATCGTGGAATCTTTCAAATGGATTCTTATATGAGTATTTCGATTAAGGAAATTATGTAAATGACAAGATACATTGATCCAGTCGAGATAGTGTATTCTTCATAATGTATTTTATGAATGAGTGTCTCGAGAACCACTCGTGAGGTAAATTAAAGGAATTCTGTAAATGTTAGACAATGCGTGGAGCAATTCCTTATTTAGTCATGCGATTTTTAAGTAAGTTTTTTCTTACTCATCCAATATTTAATGTATTAACCGGGAAGGAAAATTACCTATCATTTTTTTTTTTGATTGCATGCGTAATAATCGACATGCCCTTTTAGAGTTAAAAACGAGGATTTCGCCTAGCAGCAATCGGACGAGAAAAGTACGTACTCAATGCGTCGAGTTTTCATTACCTATTTGATACCTTAAAATCGAATCATCGATCTTTATCAAATACCCATTAATACGACCAATTAAAAAATAAAAAATGGAAAAACAATATTCATTTTGGGGCAAGAAAAACTTGTTGTAAGAAAAAAAGACAAGAAACAGAGAAAAAAAATCAAGAACACTTGAAGAAAACTTTTCTTCCCCAAGGAGGAAGAACAGCCACGGTGGTGGGGAGCCAAACCACAAAACCTCCTGTCTCTGCAAAAACCTTCTCTCCTCCTCCTCCTTCCATGGCTCCTCCCTTTTCTGTCTCCTCCCTCTATCTCTCTCCTCCTCCCCACCACCATGCCTGCCCTCTCCCTTCTTCTCTCACCTCCAGACCCACCTTCTCCCGCCTCCGCCTCCGCCTCCGTCCCCAGACCCTCGCCTTCTCCTCAAAACCATCCTCCTCCGCTTCGACCCAGAACCAGAACCCGACCCGGAAGGAGCAGGCCGGCCAGACCCGGACCCAGAACCAGAACGAGGACCGGGACGAGACCCAGAAGGTGGATTCGTCTCAGACGGACAAGAAATCGTTCGCCATCGCCACCGGGGAGCTCTTCCTCGGCATCGCCTCGCGGCTCATCAAGAGGCGCAACAGCCGGAAGAAAGCAGGTGCCGGGTCGGAGCTTGGGGAAGGTCCAGACGGGGCGAGCGTCGGCGTCGGCGTCGGCGTGGGGGGCGGCGGGAGGTATGACGTGAAGGGGGGATTCAGCATCGTGATCGAGGACGATGTGGAGCCGGACGTGATATGGGAGCAGAGGATTAAGGACGTGGAGGCGGAGCAGAGGAGGAGGGTGGTGACAAGTCCCGGGTTCAGCTTCTCGGCTGCCGGGCTCTTGTTCCCGTACCATCTCGGGGTCGCGCAGTTCCTGATTGAGAAGGGCTATATCAAGGTTCGATTTTTAGTTTTCCATCTCTGGGTTGCTTTGGTCATATCCCATAGTAGAGTTTTCTTGGCTGGTTGGAGGATAGAATGATATTGAAGTGTGCTCATTGGAAGTTGAGTTAGGTCTGAAGTTTGTTGTGGCTTATGTCTTGGGATGACCCTTTTCATGGGTTTGGTGTGCCTGTAAATAATCAGGACAGTGAGGACAGTGCACTTGGCGATCATTTGCAAGATGATCCTCTTAATGGGTTTGATATGCCTGTAACTAATCAGGACAATGAGGAAAGCGTACTTGGGATGGGCGATGTCGAATGTTTCAATCTGTAGTACTGTCGGTAATTTCTGACTTATGCTATTGCCTTCCTTTCATTTGACCAGATTTGGGCATTTAGATTGCAATACCGTGTCGGTCCAAGTTAGGTATATAGCATATACATTTCTCAATTCTAATCCCTCAGTTGAACTCAGTCCATGGCCCAAATGACATGAAGCTATTCAGTGAGTCACTGGGAATTGTTCATTTCCCCACTAGTCTATCATACTCTAATGAATCTATCAGTTCAACTTATTTCTGATATTTCACTCATCAGATCTTTGTTCATGTATGGCGTTGTAACAGTTTCATGGAAGGTTCTAGCATAAACTTATGATTTGTTTATGTACACTGGTTGACAACCTTATATTGCTGTTAAAGTCCAATTTTTGTTTGAAACAAATCATGTGTTAGGATTTCTGATTAATAAAAAATCAGGACATATGTGTCAAGGACATCATTCTTTTGTCATTGGCCTCCAAACTACTTAACAAAACCAAAGGGTTATGTCAATATTACCTCATTGAAAATGAGGTACTGTAGCGAATCTTATTTTCTGATTCATTCCAAAAAATCCTTTTGCGATTCATATCTCGATATGACATCTATGGTAGTACTAGTAGAGTCAACAACTATGAACTGTTAACTCCTTTATTGTCTTTTCTTTACCCTAGTCTGCTTTAGTTACTGAGAATGAGCAAGTAGTTGGCTGATATTGAGGATAACAGTTTAGAAACTTTAACTAGCTAAAATTTATATTTTTCTCTCGCTTTATTTCCATATATTGTGTGTATCTAGTAGCTTCCCTATGCATTGCATGGGTTTCTATGTACTTGTGATGTCACTTGTCCGTAGTGATTTATTTAGGTTAAAGATTGTCTTTTCCGTATCAGGAAACCACACCATTGGCCGGTTCATCAGCTGGCGCCATTGTATGTGCAGTGATTGCTTCTGGAGCTAGCATGGAAGAGGCTTTGGTGGCTACTAAGGTACTAGCTGAGGATTGTCGGAGAAGAGGAACTGCTTTTCGGCTTGGGGTATGGACTGTATTTTTTTCATGATACTTCTTTGATTTTAATTTATCTCCATATCATCTTTCCCAGTAGTCGTAGGCATAACATTTTCTCGGTTATCTTGTTAAATTACGAGTCAAAAAGTTTGTGCAGACCAAAAACATACTGCTTTTGTCATTATCCACTGTTTCTGCAGGTCACTATTTTGTTGTCAGAGACATTTAGCTCTACGGAACATGACATTGGTTTTCATTAGTATAAAGTTTTAGACTATGTTCGCCATAAACATTGGCATTTCTTTTGCTCCTTGTGTTAGGCTGTTCTTCGTGATGTGCTTGATAATTTCCTTCCTGAAGATGCTCATACCAGGTCCAATGGAAGGGTCCGCAGTAAGTGCAAAATCCATCTGTCATCCTCTCTTCTCTCTCTGTGCCTGCTGTCCTGTATGCTCTATCTAGCACTTGTATGTTGTTGTGTGAATGGCCACTGATTTTCTCACAATATGATATTGAGTTTGTGTTAATTTGTTGAAGAGTATTAGTGACTAAATGAAGGGAGCAAAACATGAATGCTAATGCCTGACAGAGTAGTAGACAAAGATATTGGGGTATCAGTATACTTTTAATTGACAAATGACTATGCCGGAGCCTAGCTCGACCTGATTGCAACTCTTAATGATCCTTAAAAGTCCAATGCCTGGCCTTCCTGTGTAATCTCAAGTACTTGTCATATGCTTATGTTGTACACTTGCTGCAATGCACAAAAAAGCAGTAATTTGGGTATGTTTTATGAACTTACTGACACACAACTCACACTTATGTGGATACACACAAAGTCTCTAGTTCAAGACATGGTGTACTCCTGCGAGAGAGAGGGAGGGAGGGGAGGAAGGGAGGGAGGGAGGTGAGGTGAAGTGAGGTGACATGAGGGAGGTGATAGGACTTTAAGAATATCTGTTTGGTGGCTTGTGTTACCTGGAGTTTTGGGTTGTCCCTTATTTCCTCTCATTATAAGCAGGATGTCTTGTTTTTAAGCTCCTCTCTTTGCTCATCTTTTTTGTCCATCCTATTTTAGTTTGAGATTAGGATTTGACTCGCAAAGCATGGGCATTAAATTTCTCATAACCAGCGGCAGTTCATGGACAGTTGCAGATTTTGCTTCTTCATAGGATAAGTCTTGAACCGAAGTGGTATCCGTGACTGGAACATTTGTTGGATGTTGCAGCAGCTATCCCTTTCTCTAGTAGCTGAGACTTCTCTAGATAGAAGTTTGTATTGGACTTTTAGGGGTTACAGGACTAGATCGGAAAGGCTTCTGAATGTCAAGCTTAATCTTCTGTATGCAATTAGAGGGACTTGCGGCATCTTCTTAAGATTTTGGTGTTGCAGTTGCTGTTACCCAGATCCTTTGGAGGCCTAGGGGTTTACTGGTGGATCAGTTTGACTCCAGAGAAGATCTTATCAATGCAGTAGTCACTTCTTCCTTCATCCCAGGGTGAATAATTGCTAAATTTCTTTTCCTTGTGGTAAATTGCCTTATCCAATGCAGCTTATGGAGAGATATAATATGGTGCAGATATCTCGCACCACGACCAGCCACATTATTTCGTAATCGACTGTGCATTGACGGGGTCTGACGTTGTTCATGCCACCTACATCTGCAGCTCAAACTGTATGTGCTTGAGATATTACATTTCTTTAGCATGTTAAAGAGCGAGAGCTCATTTGTCCTGGAAAATCATGTGAGCTTGTCTCTGTTTAGCTGGCATCCAAAGAAACCTCATGTTTCTACATCATAGCATCTAAAATATGGAACATGGTCAGGTGATGGAGACCTACTAGGGAGAAGGGTGGACTAATTACTTGGTGAGAATTATTTAGGTCCATTCCAATATCCATCAGTTGGGAGTGGAAATGTAGTGACTAATTTTGGCAACCTGTAACTTAGTGTCGGTGCTTGCCTTGAGTTGTTTACTTAACCTTCATCAATGATGACTCTTCAGTTTTGGAATTAATATATTTATCCTAAAGGAGACATATTTTCGTTGTTTGGGTAGTACGAAAAGGCACTTGAACTTTTCTTTGCATACTCTTAACTCTTTAGCATGGAACATGTTGAATGGCTCTCATCCTTTCTTCAAGCAGTTTCCCTGTTGATGTGTTTATCTAGGCTTGTTTTACCCCCTTCTAGATAGTATTCTATTATGTGTATATCCGCTTTGGCCCATTTTCCCTGTTGGTGACTGGTGAATGTGGTTCACATGAACTCTCATGCATGGTGCATGCCTGTTTGGTAGATATATCTTCTTGTTTTAATGTACTTTGTGCTGGTAAAGTATCATTACTCCCATGCAGTGCATTCAAGCATCTAGTTAAGGCAGGGATCATTGTGTTTTCGGCCATAATATTAGTATTGCAATCTGCATTTGCCAGTATTGGAAAGCGGCAAAGTGAATATTCTAAGGATTCCTTTAGTACTTTGTGAGAGTATTATTTGCCTGTACTTGGATATGATGGTTATTTCCATTGGGTGAGATTTCTGTGATTTTTCAAGCTTGACCATTCAAATTGGTCATAAAAGTTATTCATGAACGAGTCATTTTTATCCCAGTTTTTCCCCCACAGGTTCGGGTGTGCGCCTTTCCAGCCACTCAACTAGGGTTGCAAGGGATTGGGATCAGCCCAGATTGCAATCCAGAAAATAGGTTGACTTCCAGAGAGGTAATCTTGGTTGCTGCACTAAGTTTTGATTATCCTCGGCAAAGAAAATTGACGATAGGGTTTTTCCAGCTTTTCAACTGGGCACTCGAACCTGCAGAAGATGATATCCTTGACAGGCTGTTTGAGCTTGGGTACCTTGATGCTGTGGTCTGGGCTAAGGAGAACCCAGTTGCGGAAGTAGTTGAAAATAATTTTCCGTTTGATAAAAATAGTTCTGCATAGTACAGTTGATTGATAAGATGCTTGGACCGATCCTGATAGAAGATGCTAAGAATCGTACATTATGCCTCACCCCTGTGAATTCAGTCAGCATCATGCCCGACTGGTGGACAAGATCATTCTTCTTTCTTGTAGAGTAATATCAGATGCAAATTGAGGGGGTAAAACAATATAGCACATAAGCTTTGTACAGTAGTGGCTACGCTAAGTTGCCTACACCTTACATCTAGAAGCTCGTAAAGGGGATAAGAATAACCTAAAAGAATATCAGACAATGTAGGTTCATTTTTCAGGGAAAGCTCAATTTTTTTTGGAGTCAGAATTTAACTGTACTCTGCAATTTTTTATCTGCTTTCCTTCTGCATTTTCTTTTCTAATGTGTAAGCAACATTGATCTATCATCTGCAACAGAAGGTTGAGCTCTTTTCTAGAATTTTTCCTAGTAATGGACTTTTGAGATTTTCTCCGTTTTGTTGATGTGTGATTTGCTGCCCCTCTACACTTCAGTGGCAACAGAAATCTATTTGCGAGAATGTTGGACCGTCAAGAGTTAAATGGAAGAATGTCCACAGTTGGATTAAATCAGATGACGCAAACATGCAACTCTTAGATTAATGCTATGTTAGCGCTTTCATGATCTTCTAGTGCTGGTGTGAAGATTTTTCAGTCTTGTCTATCAAATCTTTATTCAAGGATTCTAATCTGGGGGAAAATGACACATGGTCTCTTAACTTTAGACCAAAATGCAATATTGTCTCTGGATTTTTGATTTATTTAATGTGATTTTTGAACTATGGGTATATATTCAATAAAGTGATTGTGTATGCTCACAAACAACCAATCGGCGTTATTTGGTGAAGTGGAAAATTTGATTGGTTTCCTCTAAGTAGAGATTTCGTTTTGAGTTCTACTGTGATAGTATCCCAGATTGAAATTTATTTCTTGATTTGAGATTGCATGTCAACAGATTCCATTAATTTGAACTAACAGAAGAATGGCATCGGATATTTTCGTGTTATTTAGGGACTAAATTAAACATTTATTAATATTTCATGGATTATATTAAAAAATTAAAAATTCAGAAATGACATTACAAATTAAAATAATGACAATTTGCTCCATTTTCCCTAATCTGGGCATAGAGAAGGCATCCTGCTTGTAGAGACACTTCATTCGAATGGTGTCGTGTCTCGTATAAAAGTAACATTTTCGATTCGAATCGATTTCACGTTCATGACCTTAATCTTAAATAGGTCTTAGGTGGTTGTCCAGGTAAATTCGATGATTCCACCATCATCTTAGGCATAGAAATAGAGTTTTCAGGCTTCATTTTGATTCCTTTGCCGTTCCTTTTCAAATACTTTCTTGATTTAATCTTTTTCCATGGAGATTTTTCATGTGTTGCTGAATCATAACATCACTTTCCTCTCCATGCTGTGGAACTAACGTTGTCGTGTGGAGCTTGGGGGATTGCGTTGTCCCTTCTAGTTCAATTCTGTGGTTGTTGGCCAAAAAGGAAACTTGTGGAGTTGAATCTCGTGGTCAGTTTGAAGTACCATAAAATCAGTTTCTTGTTCAAATCTTCTTCTGTCTAGAGGCATTCTTAATTGCACCACAACGATATTTCTCATCGTTTGAAAGTATTCTGGACATCCGAACAGAGTTGGTCCTTTTCAAAATCCTTTTCAAGATCTAATGGCAATTCATGTCTAGTGTGCTCTATAACTTATGCCCTTATTTTTTGGGTTTACCTTTTGTTTCCATCCCTGCATGTACTGTCCCCTATGAGAAGAAGATACTAAATCCCAAAATCTGCATGTAACTGTCTAGAGCACAATTCATTTTATTGCAGTGTATATGCTGTACACTACATGGTCAAAACCCTTATCACAACATAAAGTACGGTTCAAGGAGCCTTCCATCTTAACAACATATCTCCCTTTCCAGAATCTTCACAGCCTCCGAGACTCCATCCTAAGAATTGACGACAATTAAACTTCATAAATCATATTTTATTGAAACATGTAGCAAAGGAACATATAAAGGCTCAAGAAGAATGCTGGTCCTCTAACTTGCAATTTTTCAATTTTATCATAAAAAGATTTCTTCTGTGCAATCAAATCTTCCACTTTGCTCAATTTGTGTGACTAAGTCTTTGATTCCTCCCAAGTAGGTACAACATCAAACAACGCTTAAGTGGCAAAACTTAACATCCCACTTAGGGTGGTGGAAACACCACCACCCAGTCATGAAAAAGGGCCATTTGACCCCGTGACAGGACCTAGGCCAGTGATATTATCAGCAAGCCAGTGTGTGAATCCTGCACATTCTTAGCAGATAAATATATGCATCTAGGATACCCAAGCATGAAAGTCATTTACCTGGTGAGCAATTTGTGAAGATATTTCTGAAGCACGTGCTTGGACTGTAGCAGAAAGTGCAGTGTGAATGGAACCTGAAAACACATCTGCAGCCTCCATAATGCACCTGCCATCAGTACTTTCTGGGAGCAAATGGCACCTTTTAAGTGGTTCAGGGGCCACCCCAAGCCAGAACATCCTCTCAGCCCAGTAGAATTGATCCAGGAGAAATGGACAAATTACCTTAAGATTGAGAGAGAGGGAGAGTACAATAACTCCAAATGAAAAGGTGCATCAAGCCAGAGCAAAGAAACAGGCATTGCTCTTCATACGTCGAAATCAACATACCAGAAAAAGAACAGAAGGCAACAAATCTTATTGCAGGCAGGAAATGGTGTGCTAGATCTTTTATATTTGATGTAAACTAATAAGCTCTGAAGAGGCAGTAAGATTTCAGGGTTCCTTTGGCTTTTATTTTTAATGGTGGCTGAAACTAAGATCGAAATGTTACCATTGTGGAAATTACATCCATAATTCCCAATTAAGCCTGGGGGCTCGGAAAATTGAGGTTGTAATCCCTCAATTTTTACTTCTTGTGTGATTTTTGTCCTTGACCTCATCCAGGTCATCTTACAATTTTTTCACACAACCTATCTGACAAGATTGGACTAATTCAGGACTTAAGTAGACCAGGCAAAAATTAGGATAATCTCCCATCCTTCACATATGGATAATACTATCATTGCATTTGTGATGATTAAAAGCAAGAAATAACTCCAATGTGTTCCCCAAACGAAACAGAATAACTGACACCTGGTCATGTCACTGATGTCATCATTTTATGTATATAAGTTAAAACACGTGCAGCCATTTTTCTACCTAATAGCAGATACAATCACAGAAATCCTTTGCAGAGATTCCAGTTGACACTTTCTACTACAATTACCAGGACGTCTTTTTTTTTTTTTCATGATCCACCGTATACAAAGGGCACATGCTTGATTTCTCGAGAACCTCAAGCAACTTCAAAGGTATGGTTCAAAAATAAGTAAATCACGCAATGAAGCGATTCTGAAACAACAAATATGAGTTAGTAAGACATTAAATTCACAACTAACCTGGGGAATACCAGCTTTAAGTGCTGCTGCGGTTGACCCACTAACATTCATTAAGAGAGAATAATGCAGCACAAGTGAGAGAAGGGACTGGTAGCGCGAATACTGTAAAGACAAAACTAGTGGATAATGATGAAACACCTCACCTTCCCCCATGATGAACTGCAACTGCACATTTTGGGAACAGCCAGAGGTATGGAATGCTTCTAAGATACACAACAAGAAGCCCAATAAACTTTCAGATTGGAAATCTATACACGTGCATGGAAAGATGGTAATTGTAGACCAGTTAAGGCAGCTGGTTCTATACCTTATCACAAATATGCATGAAAAAATAAGATGCAGAAAAATAAATATGATTTAGCCAAGGAAACCAATCAATCATTTTTTATCTTCTCATTTTTCTTTCAGAGCTTCAGGCTAAATTTCCCAAAAGAAACCTGAAAGTGAATTCAATTGACACTGAGTAGATATTAGGCTTGAACTTCAAAACTTTTAAAAGCTTGGATAATAAGGATAAATTCACAATTTCACTCTTTTCCCATTGCTTGGTTTCAATTGCCAGACTCCAAAGTTTTCTAATAAGACCCTCATATCGACTTATCAACTATTTTTGACATCATTTTATCCTTCTAAGTTCTTCCTAATTCTCACTCACTGACGCTAATGTAAAATTTAAAATAAAAAAATAAAATTAACTGACCCAGTAAAGCAGAAGAGTCGTCCATTGAATAGTATTATTCCATCTTCACCAAACTGTCTTTGACTAAAACTCGATGATTCCTCTGCAGCAGCAGCAAGAACTGCTGCTTGTAAGGGTTCGTGACCAGCAGTAAAAAAAATGAACCTGTAACTTGTAATTCTGGCAACAATTTGCAGTACAGCAAGAAAAGCTTGAGGGTTTCGCATAAAGCCCATACTGCAGACAATCACATGTGGTAGAGAGACATTTAGAGACGCAGACCGACAGTATGTAAATACAGTCAGTAGGCACCAAAACCAAACTATTAGAAAGGATAACATATCTATTAAAAGTGGTTTGGATACCATACAAAATTAATGATTTGCATGAGAGACTGTTACAAATGCTAATATATTTTTTTTTTTTTTTTTTTAGTAAGGTTTCATTCTTTTAAAAGTGGTGGTCCAGTAGGACTCAGCCCATTAGACCGTGGTGGGCCTGGGTGGCACTGGCCCGTTATCCTTCCACTGTCGAGAGCGGGAGGTCTTCGCTGCTTTGTGAAGCCAGCCTGACGCGGACCCCTCCACTTTAGGACCCACGTTGCATGGGCCTTCGCTCGAACCGCATGGTTCAACTCTCGGCTTGGAACGGGCGGGCCAGCAAGTAGCTACATCAGGCCCGGCCCAACGGATCCGAGTCCACATTCCACCACATTGATGCCCCCACTCGGGTCACAAGCCCTCGTTACAAGGCTCGGCTACAAATGCTAATAGTGACATCAACAGTTGAGAGTTTCTTGGATAAGGAATTTTCTAATTCCACCGCATACACATTGCTTATTCTGTTACCATAACTGTTTTTATTTTGCTTCCTTATAAGAAGTGCCGGCTCATTTTTTGTCGTCTGTACACATAGAAAGAGGCAAAAGTAAGCCGAAAAGAACTTGCCTCCCAATTGAACTCAGGCCGACAAAAACAAGTGGCATCGAAGTTTCTGTCTTTAGGAAAGAATGCAATTGAACATGATCAGCACATGTTGGATATTCTGTCTTTGCATGCACTTCTGACTCAAGTGCTGCAACTTCAAGACACTGTTGACAGGAAAACTGCCACTCGATTGGGATAAACCAGAATCCACAAACACGAACATTTGACGGCCAATAATCTGTTGATATACTTGTGCTGATGAGAAAATCAAACCATGAGGTGGAAATTGAATAACAAAAGATAACACCCATGCAGACTAACGATAGAAAGAAGGGTCATGTAACAGCTTTCTAAGCATGGCATGTTGATTAAATTTTTTAACCAAGCACCAGACTTTTCAATTAGCCTTAGTCAGTGAAAACCAAAGATACACATGATCATTAAGAAAGCCAACATTTGAGAACTTGTTTTAAGCAGAGAATTTGTTTGAAGGGTTGTTGGCAAGCAAATATTAGATGATACGCCTCTACAACTGTTAGGTGTCCCCTTACTCATGGACGCCTAAGCATTTTTTCAAGCAAATGGCAGCCCAAGAATAGAAGTTAATCTTTTCTGTGTGAACTGTTAGCACGTAAGGAGCGACTCCCAAAATGTATTATACCAGGGTGTTCAACAATATCCTCGCTAAACCCATACCTGTCAAACAATATAATAAACGGGTTTTAAACATTGTCCGATTGGAGAAACAGTATCGCATCAAAAAGGCATTTGATGAATTGGCCAGCAGCTCCAAAGTTAAATTTTAAAAAGATGATAGTATAGTTAAGCTCCATTTTATTATAAATTATATGATGTACAATTTTTTTTTGTGGTTAATTAGACAAGAAGCTTTTGCTCGTTTTGGGAAATTCATCAGGAAATAATTCATTGTAGTTTATATAGTTCTGCAAATCGAATTGACAGACCATGTAATCAACCCCATAATTTGCATTCTGCAGCAACAAAAATTGTTCTACTTGAGGTTGTCTATTGAAGGAGATCTGTATTCAACTTTCCAAGTACCATCAATGGGACAGGGACTGAAATTTAAAGAAAACTAACACCATCATCATTAGAGAGATAAAAGAGACGAGTTTCTGGAATTACATTTCAGACTACTGGTTCTTTTATACCAACAGGTTACTCACAGTGTAAATGAGTAACTCCCTCTCTCCCTCTGGTGTTGTTTGGGTAAAGATGTGGTCATGGACACATGAGGGTGTGGGCAAACATGTCCAGAGGCCATGCTTATAATATTTCACACTTGTTGAATACAATCATGCAGCACAAAGCTTGTTGCACTCTCAAAATCCCTCCATCAGCAAATATGAATCAATTTCAAACCTGTAGATTGTTTGCTAATTCTGGATGCATACAATGATCTTGATAGCATAAATCTAGTGAAAAGTTTATGACTCTGAAGTATAAAAGCAGTTTCCCAAAAAAAAAACAAAAACACAATCATCCAGAAAAGAGATATTCCATTCAGATCCAGACATTCATTCTTGCTTAATTACTAAAGTGCCTAAAATATAGCTTTCAAATGGAAAAAACCAACCAAAAAAAAAAAAGGAAAAAACCCCAAAACTTACAAGAGTAGAGGAGATGGATCTCTCTCGTGCCACTTTGGAAGACTCGTCACTGGATCCTGCACTGTCGAACAGAAGTCATATTGCCAAGAGGTTCACACAGCATCCGAGCCAAAAGGTATCGTTGCGTATTCACAAAAATGTAGAAGCCAATAATAAAAGCATGAAAGAGTTTGCAAGTGTTGAGAGCACTGACAGTAAAAGGAACGGAACTTAAATGTAAGACATCACTTCTCCAATAGCCCCAACTTTCAGCAAAAAGTGGCCACATCCAGTGCATCACATCTTTCCAGCAGACCTATGAACTTGAAAGGGGCGAGAAATCAATAGAGGAAGTAGGTAAATATTGTAAAACCTTTGCTCACGTTAGAAACAACCTATATCAAGGTTTATTAAAGAAAAATTTAGAAAGATTTTGTAACCTCAATTTATAAGTTATCATGATAAGGATACCTTGCCACTAGAGGCTTCTTGGAGATAATCGTACAGCAAGGGAAATTCCTTCCTGAAGTGACGCTGGAATGATGAAGGAGCACTATACAACAGATGATAAATTGGCAGATGAATACTCATTCTAGGATAGGTACCAGTAGAATATGGAATTAAAACTACTTCAAAATACTTCCTGAAAAGGGATGCTGAAAGAAAAGCGAGAAACAGGAGCACTACATTTTATATCCCTAAAAAATCTCATACTGATTCTCATAGAACAATGGGAAAATGTTATTAGAGGTCCCTGTCCTGATATAAAATCTCCCACAATCCCAGTATACTGAAACCAATGAAATTTATGGTCGAAAATCCGAGTTATACGCTCATGTCTCATAAAGAAAACCATACTACTTTCTTTAGGTCTTCTGAGATCAAGAGTAACTTGATCACTTAGCCATAAGTTCAGGTAGCAGCAACATTCAAGAGTAGAATAGTAACTTTGAGTTGAACCTTTCTATGGTCAAACTCAGATGTTTAATCACCTATCATAGAGGACAGCAAAATGCAGGGAAGAATAAAAAAAGTCGAACATGTGTTTATAATATCAACTACTGAACAGACATCCAGAAATACTATACGCAATTTTTTTGATGCAAAAGTGCAGCACGACAATACCAGCCAAGTTGATGCCTTTTAAGTTTATAGGGGATGTAATAGGTACTGTGAAGCAAGACAACATGAAGAAAGAAAGATAAAGCTATAAATTTATGAACCCTTCACAATAATAACCAGGATGCATAAGAAATTTTCTTAAATGGAAATGGAAAGGCAATATCTCAAGGAAAATGAAAAGGTTCGACACACTACCTGCATTATTAAAAGTTGAATGACACATTCACACAACCCCTAATAGCTTAAGTAGTTGTGTTGAGATTGAAAATTCTCACAAGTCGGGAAAGAATTAAGCACAAGGTTGACTCAAACAAATCATATGGAAAAGGCAACATCAGCAACGACAACCACAAAGAGCTATAAAAGTGAGACTAAGAGTTCAAGATAGAGGATAATCACTGTATTTTTCACCATTACCTATAAGGAACGACATATGGAGCAGCAACCACACAGCGGACCTGAAAAAGCTCTGCAAGGTTCCATCCCTCCTATATTGTCAGGGAAAGTAATTCTTTCAGTTTCAGGTACATAAGCACTTCCCATAATCTACACCCTTTACAGGAATGATAGATGACTAGAATGCTCCACCAGTTAACTATAGTAATTGCTCTATAATAACTAGAAAGCTTAAAGCAGGTAAAAAGACGGGTATTCTTCCTCCTCCTTTTTTCCCCTTTTCCAATTAGATCATGATATGCTGCAATAAACAGAAGTTATCTTCAAAAGTCGACATAAAGTCATATTTTTGTACAGCATAGTGCTGCTTTTGGAAAGTTATAAGAGCATGTTCCATACCAACAGCAACAGTTACAGCTTTCAGCCAGACAAATGCATTTTCCATGCGTGAAATACAAGTACCAGAGCAAAGAAGTTGATCAGAATAAAGTCGCCGGCAATGACTTCTTCGACTCCGAAGATACTCTCGACTGCCAATAAGCATTCTTGTCTGTGCGCATCGGTAACGTTCCTCTTCTGTAGAGAAAACGACGGTTCCGACGATCCTAAATAAATCAATTAGAGAACTTCAGACAAACCATGTGTCCCTTTCTCTTGAATCCATTAACAACGAAGTGAAGTGACCAAAACCTGCGGGGCCGCTGTCCTCCCGAACGGCGAGAACGGGCGGCGACGAAATCGGCACATGGGTCACCCCACTTTTGGCCAAATGGGCACCCAAGCTCTGCAAGAAACAGCGACAAAATTCGAACTTTCCGATAAATTCATGCCCAGAACGAATTGATACGCATAAGAGATTAAAAGAAAAGTTACGTGGTGCGCCGAATGAGTGACCAAGAACACTCTGTAGTCCCTCATTTCACCGCCGAATGCAGCGGCGATCGCCTGGACATCGCAATGAACAAAATTCGAAAAATCAAGAACGACTCAAGCGCTTCGCAAGATGACACGGGGGAGGGGGAGGGCGGGGGATGATTACGGCGATGGGGAAGACGTCGCCTTTCGTGCCGAAGGCCATGAAGACGGCGATGGGGTCCGTCCTCTTCTTCGTCTTCTCGTTCTTGGGTTCGCGCGGATTCGACATGGATGGGGAGCCGCGAAGGACGTCAGTGTTGGCCTACGCTTTGCTTGCTGATGTGGGAGGGAATGACTCTTTGCATCGAATGGAGATTGAACTGCATGTTGAAAGGATGGGAAGGACTGATGATGATGCTTCCTTTGGAGGAGTTCTCTAACGTTTTCATGGCCCGTCGGCCCAATGGCCAGGCCCGGCGAGCTCAGTCGAGGCGAGGTTGATTCGCACCGGGGGTCATCGGTTCCCGATCTGATTTTTCGGTTCAATTGGTCCCATTGCAATAGGGAATCCGATTGGGAGGATCACTTCTTAAAATTGGGAATTGGGGATCGATCCGACTCGATTTGGTTCTCATCCAGTTCGATGAAATGGATCACTATTCTTTTTTTTTTAATATATTTCTATCCGGATATCTTTTAGGATGTTTTGCAATCATTTTATTTTTAGAAACAATTTTTTGTTAGAATTTTTTTTATTCTATTCTTCTGGAGGAGTTTCGAATATTCCGAAATCCTTTGATAACTGTACAAATTTTCTATTTAAAAAAATTCATTTAGTATAACTCTTAACTCTCAACCCTTTTTTTTTGTGACTTCTAGTACTTGATTATGAGTTATTTGCGAGAACAAGAATAAACTTTTATTTAAGGGGTGCGCATGACAAACTAGTAATTTCTATTCCGTAAACAATTTTTCTATTCTAGACTTGTTTCTAGAATAGAAATTCGTTTGGTAATATTATTTTATTTATCTATTTCGACATAGATTCTTGTTTCAAAAAATAGGTTTGGAATATAAATCGAAGCTAAAATTTTCTACTTCTCTATTTCTAGAATATAAATCGAAATAAAAATTCTTCTCATCATTCGTCAATCGGTTTTTCATCCGTCGCCGCCACCGCCGCCGGTCGCCGGCCGTCCATCATCGCCGATCACGGTCCACCGTCGTCTGAAAGGAAAAAATTTTGTGTCGTTATCAAACGAATTTCTATTTTTAGAATAGAAATTTTGTGTCGTTATCAAGCGATTATTTTTGCTTAAAAACTCTTCTAGAAATAGAAATAAAGAAATCTATATCTGTTCCAGAAACTATTTCTGGAACAGAATGATTGTCATGCGTGCCCTTAATTGTTGATTCTGTTCCAAACGGATTTCTTTTTCGTTTTTTTTAATTATGAGAAACAAAAGAATATAATCAACAATTGTTTTGCATGTTATCAAACATGTTCTTATTATCCAAAGCATGATCCATAAAGAATTTAGAATTTGAGACAAATCTTATACTTTGTCCAATTGAGACTAATTATTCTAACAAATAAAAATAATAAAAGAAGTACATGTAACCCATCCGTTCCGTTCCAACTTCCCCAAAATCAAGAGCCAAACCACTAGGAGAGCAGACCACCTCTAAGAATCGGGAACCAAACCATCAAGGTATCGGTTCTCTACTTTAAATAGAGGTGGCAAAAATGGGTCTATGTTTTTCACAAATGGGTGGAATGTGGGTTATGAAGTTGTAATGGCCATAACCACATTCGACTCATTTCAAGTTCAGTTTTATATGGGTCGAAAATGAGTCACGTTCGACCCATTTTCGACCCATTTTTAAAACCCAAAAGACATTAACTTCCTCACCCGCCGACCCTTCGACCTTCACCTTCGACCTTTACCTTCGTCGCCCGTTGACCCATTTTCGACCCACCTCCGCCGCCTTCGAGCCGCCTCCGCCGCCTCCGCCACCGCCGCTCCGCCGCTTGCCTCCGAGGCTTGCCTCCGAGTCGCCTCTGTCCGCCTCTAAGGCTCGCCTCCGCCGCTCCTCGAAGGTCGCCAACGACCGAGCCTTACCGGATCTCTCGGCCTCGCCAATGACTCGGCGAGGCTTGAGCTCGCGGCGTCGGGCGGGGCCTTGGCCTCGCTTGTGGGCTCTGGGCTGGGTCGTCATGGCCTGGCGACTAGCCGAAGAAGAAGAAAAAAAAAAAGAGAAAAAGAGAAAATAATTATTAAAATTAAAAATGATATTTAAAAAAATTAAAAATATTATATTTTTAAAAATTAAAAATATATTTAAAAATTTAAAAATTCAATTTTTAAAAAAATATTTTAAAAATAATTATAAAAATTTTCATTAAATTTGTATTGCATAAAAATTAAAAAAAAATTGTATTGCATAAAAATATTATAATAATAAGTAGGTTTTAAGAATACGGGTCGAAATCGGGTTGGGTATGGGCCATTAGATTTACACTACAAGAATATGGCCAAAACGGGTTAAATGAAATCGAATATGGTCGATCCATTTTCGACCCGACCCATACCCGACCCAACCCACTCATTTGCCGCCCCTAACTTTAAAGAATCGAGAATTGGACCGACCCTTAAGAATTAGACTAAATTGACCGGTTAAGTCCGGCCTGAACGTTTTTTTAATCCCTAATTCGCACTAGAACCTCAGACGGCCGGGACCCCGCGACACGCCCGTGTCCGACTGTCTCCCCTTCTAGGCCCCGTCGAAGTTTCGAGGCAACACACGAAACACCACTCTCTCTCTCTCTCTCTCTCTAACATTTCCATGGAATGACTGAAGCTCGAGCTCCGGAGGTGCGCCCCTACTTCCGACGAATACGTTTCGCGTCTCCACTAAATTTCCCGCCGAATCCCGCCGGCCTCTCCCGGAGCTCGTGTCCATGGAGGACCTGAAGGCCGCCCTCCGCGACCGGTGCCTCACCGTCGCCTCTCTTCCGGAGAAAGGCCGCTGCCTCCTCGCCGCCAGAGACTTCCACCCAGGTCTCTCTCTCTCTCTTGTCTGTCTGGCTTTTTTTTTTTTTTTTTTTTTGGGGGGGGTGTTGCCGAGGCGTTAATGTCGGTTGTTCGATGATGCAGGGCAAGTGATTCTCGGCCAAGAGCCGTATGTCTTCGCGCCCAACTCGGCCGAGCCGAGGTGCGACGGCTGCTTCGCTAACTCGGCTCGGCTTAGGAAGTGCTCGGCTTGTCAGGCGGTGTGGTACTGCGGGAGCTCTTGTCAGGTGTGCAGTCCTGAGGTTGTCTCTCATTAGCATTATGCTCGAATAGAAATCTCTTTTTGGAGAGGGGGGCAATCGCGTGATGGTATGGTGAGATGCGTCTATGCGGTGTGTGAGTGATGGTTCGATCTTTGGAGCTAGAAAGAATCGGGGATAGAAGTTTTGGGAAGTGGGTAGTGATCGGTTTGCGAGTCCTGAACTTGAGTTAGTATTATGTTTTCGCACACGACTGGGCAGAGCCAAGGTGCGATCACTGTTTCTCGGCTCGCCCTAGGAAGTGCTCGGCTTGGCAGGCGGTATGGTACCGTGGGAGCTCTTGTCAGGTATAGAGCTGGCGATTTCAGTGAAGTTGCTTTGTCTTGACATTGTTTCTCATTAGCATTATAGGCGAATAGAAATCTTTTGGGGGCAATCATTTGATGGTATAGTGAAATTCATCTATGCAGTACTTTGCTTGTGAGTGAAGGTTTGATCTTTGAAGCTAAAAACAATCAGGGATAGAAGTTTCTGGGAAGTGGGTAGTGATTGGTTTGCGAGTCCCGAATTTGAGTTGAGCGTAGTGGGTGATTGTGTTGAGTTGCTGTTCACTAATGTGTGCAGAAATCAGAGTGGAAGATGCATCGGCTTGAATGCCTGGCGCTAGCGAGGCTTGATAAGGAAAAGAGGAAATCTGTCACCCCTTCAATACGTTTGATGATTAAGCTCTACATACGAAGAAAGCTGCAGGATGAGAAGGTCTTTTTAATCCTATGGTTCTTCCCCACTAGTTTCAAATTTCATTAGACTTAATTTTTCATCCATTGAATTTGTTGATTTTCACTTGCTTTTGACTTGGCTATTTTTTTTATTACTTTTTGGGGGGTCAAAACACTTGGCTATTGACTTGATATACTTCTGTCTTGCTGGCAAGCTTTATCCTCACTCTTGATCTTTGTTTGAAGATGCTTCTGGAAGACGTTTTTTGGGTCATTCCTGTAAATAAAATGATTGTTCTTATTCTCTTGTACTACCTCTTGGGTAGTTTATGCACCTCTTGCTATGAACTTTAACTAGAAAAATAAGAGAAATCAAATATTTTCAAAGGACAAATGAGATCTCATGTATTTTTTATGGAGATCATGAACCATATTATCAGGAGGATATGATCAATACAACCACCCTTTGCACTTCACTTTAGTTTATCTATTTGTTACTGAGCAGATTATTCATTCATGGTTAGAGAGATGTTATAGACTTTTGAAGGTTTCTTAAGTTGAACCTCTATCTTTAGTTAACTAGAAGTCAAATAATTTTAATTTTCGTTTTTGCTGACGTAGTCAGCATAGATGCAAATGTTTGTCTGTTGCTATTAAAAATTTCCTTTAAGTTGGCAAGCATCCATAGTTTGCTGTTGATGTTGCTGCTGTTAATGACAGTAATATATTTAGTGGGAGAGAGGTGAGATAATATTTATTTCTACTTCCAATGGATGTGTCTCGCTTTATTGAAACAGAAGCTATGGATTCCCACTTTTTGGACCTGGTAAGATTTGTGTCTTTGCAATATTGTGCCTAGCATCAATGTCAACTGTATTCTTGTGTAAACTGTTTGAGTTTCCAGTTCTTATGATGTTCTTCTCTGGAGAGAGAATGCTTGCAAAATTGTTTGGTCAGTATGCAGAATAACTTCTGGCATCCATCCAGGTGAGCACATCATTAATCAATGATTTGTTTGCTTCTGTGCAGATCATTTCGACTACTGCAATGGACAATTATAGTCTGGTGGATGCATTGGTGTCTCGTATCCTTTTTAGGCTTCTTTGGTGTAGTCATTGGTCATAGTTCAATAGTTTTTACCCATTATTGATTATCCACTTAACTGTTTTCACTGAACCTTCTCTGATAAGACATGTCGGAAATTGATGAGAAGCAGCTGGTGCTATATGCCCAAATGGCTAACCTCGTTAATATAATACTCCAGTGGCCCGAGATCAACATCAAAGAAGTTGCAGAGAACTTTTCCAAGGTCGATTTTTTAAAACTTCATGCCCACTGTCTTTGCCGCATGAGCATAGATGTTTGTTAAGAGCATGAATACAAATCCTTTCAAACAGCAGTTATCCCTCTCCCAAGAGCCTAAAGTGTACTCTAGTTTTGCTTGAGTGCTGCTCTCTAGAGAGCTTTCTGTATCTTATATTTGTGTCCCTTAAAGCGGTGGGCAAACCATGATTTTGGAAACATAAGGCTTCTTGTGTCTTTATGTCTAATGTAGCCTGTAGATTAGCCGGCGTACTGTCGTTATTTTTCTATACTTGCAATGTGCATCAAAGCAATTGTAATCAGTGACATTTGGAAATATCATTTTAGTTTTGAAGTTGGTTTACCAACTGATGCGCTAAAAACTCAGCTGATATGCAGCTTTCATGTAATGCACATACAATCTGTGACAGTGAGCTGAGACCGCTAGGAACTGGACTCTATCCTGTCATCTCTATAATCAATCACAGGTAGCTGCCGCATTGGTCCGACATCTTCTATGCTTGCCATTCCAATATTTTCCTGCTGACTTGCTTGTATAGCTGCCTGCCAAATGCAGTATTGCTATTCGAGGGAAGGACGGCTGTGGTTCGTGCTGTACAACATATACCGCAAGGTTCGGAGGTAGTCTATGCTTTTTTTTCTTGGTTCCCCTGCTACCCTCTTGAAATGAAATGGAGACTGACTCATCATTTTTCAGTTCACTGCTGAAATTCCTATTTAATGATAGGGTAGCTGGTGGATTTTCAGCAGAACTTTAACATGAAATCCAGGAATAATGACGGAAAAATTTGTTTCCAGTATTCCAACATGGTGATGACCATTGCTTATGCGTCTTCCAGTCTGTCCAACTCCCAATAATTTAATGTTGAATTATATTATGCAGGACAAAATTTTAGATGTCAGGCTGCAGAAATCTGTGATCTTTTATAAAGGGGAATTCTTGGCACTCGGCTATATATAAAAAATCTGATTCAGGAAAAATTACTGCTTCTCATCATTCGTCAAACATGGTTCATGGTTTTGTAGATGCAAAGCTTTGATGTGGAATCTCAGACCTTCTACAATGGAAAATTTTATGCTTTGGACATTTTATGAGTCCAAAATTTGATAGTACAATCCAGCAGAATTTTATTGAATATGTTGTGGAACTGAAACAAATGCTGGACACCATGATAAGCTTTCAGAAGAATTAAGGTTGGAAAAAAGGAATTGTAAATGTTTTCCCAGATGAAAGGTATTCAGTGTGCATTTCACTATTGAGTTTGATCAGCAGATTCTTGTTAGTGGATCATGCTTCTCCAATGGATGGATAAAGAGAAGCCACCCTTCCTGCCAATTAATGTTAATTAGCTGTGGTATCTCTTACCTTCTTTTCATCATCATTGCCTAACTAAAGGTTGCTGGATGAAGCTGCAAAATGAGTGCTGAAACCTTCAACCACTGAACTTTAAGTGATGGTGACTTTAAGACCCTGAACCTAAACCTTTACACCAAACCAGCTGCAATGCTCCGGTCAGTGTATCGATATAAGCATTTAATTGCTTATCGTGGGTTATGTAGCACTAATTCACATAAATCTGGTCAAATTTCCTGTTCACAACCTTCTTGTTGTAGGACAATAATGAATCAGAATTTTGAGGCTGTTTGTTTTGAGATATATTTCGTGTTTTCCTTTCCCATTACTCCAACATATCATGGTGTAGAAGATTTCTTTGATGATTATACCTCTGTATGATATACTTTGGGGCATCGAGCAATGTCATGCTCATACTTCATTCTATCATGCTGACCAGAAATAATTTTTCTGCAAGGTCTTGATAAGCTATATAGAAACTGCTGGAAGCACTACAACTAGACTGAAGTCTCTTAGAGAACAATACCACTTTGCTTGCGCATGCCCTCGTTGTGCCAAATTGGTAACTTTCTACATTAAGAGTTTGATTGTGATTGCTCGTGTTGCATCTTTTCTGTTGACTTTTGAGAATGTGCATTTTTTTCACTGTTTGGGTTAACAAATGTAAATTAATTGTTAAGGGGCAACCTGATGATATCAAAGAAAGTGCAATTTTGGAAGGCTACAGATGTGAAGATGATAGATGCTCTGGTTTCCTGCTCCGTGACTCTGGTATGTGGATCAAGATCGGCACTTTTATTGAATAGCTGAAGTTTTTCACATGGTTTTCCTTGCACACGCAGAGAAACAAGGATTTGTGTGCCAACAGTGTGGATGTGTAAGAAACAAAGAAGAGATAAGAGGCATTGCTAGTGAAATTAAATTGATGTCAGAGAGGACGTCATCGTCTACATCCCCTAGTCGTATCCTTTCTTCACAGCCATTGCTAACTAATTTTGGCGGCATGTTGATGTATCGTCTGTATTACCTGAATCTCTCTCACTGCATTTCAATGGTGTAAAATTTCACTTAGAATGACTTACTTTTTCTCAGTTTTCCCATTTCAGAACAAGTCATCCATTTGGCTGCATATTTGAGAAAAGTTTAAACTTGACTTGCTATAATACATAAAGAAGCTGTTTCCATCTATAAGATGATTGAGAATCTCCAACGGAAACTATATCATCCTTCTTCAATCATCTTGTTGCAAACCCGAGAAAAGATATTGAAGGTAGTTTCTTTTTCTCATTAATCCTATTATAGCTTCTATCCCTCATTAATTAAATTTTAAAAGCATCTGCAGCCCTGTTGTTGTGAACAGTTTTACTTTCGGAAGGTATTTTGTTTTAGTGCTGTCTGTCTACCAGAAGTGAAAAAACTAGGAGATATGCCATTTTATAGAAGTGTGTGGTGGAGAACTAGTTTCTGCAAATTACGAAACATATGATTTGTCAAATTTTGTGGTATTCAAATTTCCATGTAGTGGGAAATGTCTTTCTACAGTTTTGAATGATTCCAGTTTCCATTTTTCTCAAGAGTGGTCTGCATACGAATTTGCATCGGATAGACTGCGTTGATTTTCCTCCTTGTTCTTATGTTTTCTCTGTAGAGTGCTAGCTTCTGTGAATTGTAGCTTGGTGTTTTCGATCCTTTCATGAAGAATGAATGTGTCTGTAATCTTCACATGGTTCCAAATTGTGATCTGACTTGTCCTTGTGTTAGTTGCTTAACACTTAAAGCATTTGTGAACTGCAGATGTTGATGGATCTGCAAGATTGGAAGGAAGCTCTGGTGTACTGCAAGCTAACTATTCCAGTTTATGAAAGTATGCCATTTTTAGTTTTAATTTTATGGGAATTGTCAGAATTTTTGAGCAATTCAGGGTTCACAAATTATAGATTCATGATACAGATATTTGTCAAGTTTGCATGTCATTCTTGATTGATGCTCACATATAAGTTAGAAATAAGCGGATGAGAAATAGTGAAACCATTCATCTTTGAGTTAATTGAGTGGAATAGCAATTGAGCTTCACTACAACAAGTTCTGCTGAGCAATCCTCTTTTCCGTTGGCAAGAGTTTTTGTTTGTAAGCTTGGCTTCCACCTATCTTCATTTCCCCCTAATCTAAAAACTCATTGTAAGCGATCACGTCTCTCTATTTAAGCTGTGATTTGGTTGGAAACTTTGGAAGTAAAATCATGTGATTGCATGTGGTCCGGTGTTGAATAATTAGCTTGGTAGTTTTTCTCCCATTTTATCCAATCATATGGCAGGAGCTTGAAGTCACATTCATTTGATCCATGAGTGAATTTGATTGACCGAGGGCTGTTCTTTTGCTCTTTAGTCCTTACCAGCATTGAAACATTAATGGGAGCCATATCAAGCATTGCCCACTATTTTGGTTAAGGATGTGCGGTTTTTGTTCAACTCGTGCAGCCTGGAGTGATGCTCCTGATGTGTACTAAAAATAATAATAATCATCAGAGCAAACATACAGGAATGAGCTTAAGGTAACTAAACTTAATCAGAATTTGATCCATATAACATGGGGGCACTCCGTTGTTGTGACGGTGTTTGTGTGACGAATGATGCTATTGTCTGCAAAAGATTTTTGCTAGATTTTTTGTCGTCTTTATTTGATCTAAAAGAAATGCTGAAATGATTTTTCTGGTTTTTTGTTATTTTCCCTCTGAAACTCCTGACTTTGACTTCATGCTGCAGGAGTCTATCCAGGGTACCATCCTTTGCTTGGGTTACAATACTATACCAGCGGAAAACTTGAATGGTCTGTGTTTTTTTTTTTTTTCCTGGATTTTTATCGTCCATTTTCCTTGCTTTGTCCTTTTCCTCCCCTACATTTAATATTTTAACGCTAGGCTGTTCAAATTCACATCGGTCATTGATTTTTCAATGACGTATATCCCTTACCTTAACTTTGTTGGACAAGTTGCTCACATAAATTCATGCTACATGCACTTATGACAGACTTGAGACCAAGCAATGTGCGATCTGTTGCAGATCTATTGGTGTGCTCAGTCACCAATTTGTTATTTGTTTTAGTGATGTTATTTCAAAGAGCAATGCTAACAAAGCATCACCTGAAATAGAGAGGATTTTTAGGACATGGAGAAGCAGCTTTACAGGATGAATGCATAACCATAGCTTGTATTGTCCAAAAAGAGGCACTCTTAACACAATCATTGCGTTCTTGCAACCACAACAACTGTTTTAGCTATAACCGTCGCTTGTGTCATCCAAAATTAGGCAATCTTAACACAATCATTGTGTTCTTGCAATGGCAAGAATTGTTTTAGCTGTAACAAGGTTCATCATATTTTTTTTGTTGTAAGCCCTCTCCTGCTCTCTTCTGAAGTTGAAAACGTGACTTCATTGGAATCCTCTCATTTGAATTTTGTGACTGTTCATCCGTCTGTTGTTTCTTGTGGAAGTAAAAATACATAATCTGCCTGGAGGACTTGCTCGGTCATTTTAATGTCGCTTCATGCATGAAAATGGCCTTAGAATTCACCCCCACCCTTTATGGAATGTACTCAGCTTTTCCCTCGGTTTCAAGCTTGCTATTTAACATGTGCAGGTTACTTGGCGACACAGGAAATGCTATCAAATCACTGACCAAGGCAGTTGACATACTGCGCGTTACTCACGGGACGAATACAGAGTTTGTGAGAGAACTCGTGATGAAACTGGAAGAAGCACGTGCTGAAGCTTCTCACAACCTTTCATGTGCAGATGAATAGCACACTGGGACTCGCGTGCAGCACTTACAAAGGCCGGTGTACAATATGGAAGTTGCCCATTTTGAGAGTTTTCTTGATTGCTTGTGACATTCATGGTTTAGTAAATGGAGACATTCTATTCCGAAGTCTACATCCCGAACGTTTTCGGATCTGCTTGCGAGTCTAATTGTGGACCGTGTATATTGCAAAGTGATTCAACTCGAACCGTCGGGCAGGTCTATTCGGCCTCTCTCTCAGTCCAAACACGGCGAGGAAGGCCTGTATTTCAGAGAGGAAATTCCGGTGGTAGAGAGGAAATTTTTTACCTGTTGATCAAAGCAAAAGGAGAGAAACTTGATGAACAATAAGGTGAGTGACAGGAAACTTTCAGGTCCTGTTTGTTTTAAGCATAGGAGCTGGACATGAATCTCTGGCTTTGTTGCCCATTCATCTAAATCATATAATTAGTTAATTATAGTCATACACCGTACAGGAATATTATTTATAATTTAATAATTATCTTTTGCTAATATATTTAATTACTAGTTGAGTGAGAGGGAAAAAAGAGGGGAGAATTCGTCTTTCAAATGTGAGGCTCTGTTTGTTTCGTGGACAAATAATTTTTAAAATATTTTCTTAAAAATAGTTGTTTATATACAAAAACTAATTAACAAAAATAAATTTACCGTTCACAAAAATGTTTAGATATAAGTTATTGTCGATAATAATTATATTTTTTATTGATTAATTATTTCATGCGATGTAAGTAATTATTTCTAGGAAAATGTCTTCATTTGTTTTCCACCAAAAAAAAAAAATGATATGTGTTTCACTCAAAATGAACGATTTGTGCTCCATGGCCGAGCACCTTTATTCGGAGGTTGAAAGGAACGAAGAAGAAGCAAATAAGCACGATGAACAATGAAGAAAAATCCATGTATGCATATGACATAAATTCATTGTTGACATGAAAATGTCACGTTAGACAACTAAACGAGATTTTGCGTGGATGACTAACAGGGTGGATTTGGAACTAAAGTGAAAGTGAGGGGTTTTTTAATACAAAAAAAGTTTTAAGGTAAAATTGGAGCCAAATCTAAAGCTTGAGATTTTTCAAGAAATTAGGTCCACTGTAGCCCAAAACTGCCTTTTTAAAGCCCAAAACTCTGCTAATACCCACCCGTTTTGGCTTTGAGCAATTATCAAAAAGCAACATGGGCGGGTTAACAAATTTTTGTTTACCCTCACTAAACTAGCCGAATCTCGATTTTACCTCTCAATCAATGAAGAGAGAGATGAAAAAACCTCCACGATAGTCAGTGTCTCCTGGGCAATTTTTAAAGTCCTGAAAATTCACAAGTCATGTCACCTTAACTGAAGTTTAACTTCGCTTGTCCACACAAGACGCGAATCATTTACGACGGTCTTGGAGGAAAATGTACTTTCAGGTCATCAACACGATTTTTGAGGTATTGGTCACATAGAAAAGAGAATTTCTATTAGTGGTGCGGCAATAGATAAATTTAGACATTTTTTTTTTAATAATGATGGAACTAATTTATGGAGTTCGGTTTGCCACACCTGATTTTTAACAGTCATTCCATAGGCAAACATGAAAGAAGATACTCTTGTGCGTTCGCTAGATAAAGTTCAACCTTTTTGGTGGGATTTTCTCTTTTTATTATTTATTTTATTTCTAGTCTGAAAAGTTAACTTTCTAGATGTACATTTTATATTAAATAAAAAATGTGTATTTTAAATTATGATTATCAAATGCTCGATCCAAGCCAAAATCCTCGCCTCGCAAAGCACGAGCTGGACCCACATCGAGTGAACACCACAGCACCTCCGCAATGCTTGACTATGGCGATAAGAAATTCTTAATCACGCACAGAAGCAGAGAGAGAGAGATTCCGTGACCTTAAATGTAGAAGCTCTTCAATCTTGTCATCTCCTTTCATATGGCTACTCTCGTGCACGTCTACTTGAAGAACATTGCGATTGGTTCAACTTTACAAATAAGTTTTGGGTGTAATGCAAATGCCAAAAGTCAAAACCTATTGAGGAAATGCAAATTATGTTGATAAAAACTCTTTTGCCGGCCAAATTTTGCTTTGTCGATCCTTCGTCGGTTCCTCATTGCCAGCCAAACTAAAGAATCTGATGAAGAAGATGAACAATAACAAATGGAGCAAAATCGGAAAACAAAATAATTAGCGAGAGTAAATTTGGAAGAAAAAATAATTGTAATCTTAGTTTCAAAATTCCGTAAATGCTACTTTAGAATGCTGGATAAGGACAGCTTTAGGATTTCAGCATTTTTAAAGCTAAAATTTGGCTAAAAGTTACTTCAAAATACTTGCCAAACACCTCAATATTTCCCTCAGAGGTTTTGAAGACTAAAAACCCTCTAGAAAAGCTGAATCAAATGCACCTTAAGATTCAGAACTGCAATTATTTGCATTAAACCTGGGCCTGTGCTTCTTGAAGAGCCAGTATCCTCATCTCTTAATCCTCCTTGGAGCCGTCTTCTTCGGATGCGGTTGCTCCATTTCATTCACTTCCACAGCTGTATGGGCTAACAGACAAACCGTCACGAACTCGGGCAGACATCAACAGAAGTCTAAACAAAAGCCGATCGTCACAAAGGAGAGATGCCAGAGACTTCATAACGCAAAGAGCAGGGCAGAGCACAGTCCCCACTAACTTTGCTTTAACAATCAAAATTGGCAGGAAGAGGAGCCGTATAGCAAGAAATGACATCACACCAATGGCTTTATATGCCTTGTCCAGAAAAGGTCCATTCGTACTTGGAGGTTGGATACAATAAGATATGGCACCATTCTCAGAGAAAAAAGAGAGCACCATATTAAAGATTAAAAAGCCTATGGAGCATGCAAATGCAATGACTCGGTTACTAGTTGAGTGAGAGTTAAAAAAGAGGGCACCATAACTGGAGGTGCTGTGGGGTTCACACATCAATGTGCCAATATATTTGGTTACTAAGGGGTTATTTGTTTGTATTTCTTATTTCTGCTTATGAACAGATTTTCTATTTTTTTGTTCCTGGGAACATAAACGCGTTTGTTTGCGTTTTTGTTCCAAATCTGTTTTTTGTTCCCGGGAACAAAAAAAAGAATGAAAAACAAGAAACAAAAAAAAACTTATTTCTTGTTTCGGAACAATTTTTAAGAACAAATTTTCTCTCTCCTTTCTTTTCTTTTCTTTTTTTTTTTTTCTTCTTTTCTTCTTCTTTTTTCTTTGGCCGGTCGCCGGCCTCGGCCATGGCCGGCGACCGGCCGTCGAGGGCCGGCAACTTGGCCGGAGTGTCGTAGGCCCCCAGCGAGCTCAAGCTCGCCCAGCCTGTCAAGGCCAAGCCTCGCCCAACCACGGCGAGGCTCGGCCTCGCCGGGGCCGGCGAGCCTCGCCGTGGCCGGGCGAGGCCGCCGGCCCTCATCGGCTAGTCATCGGCCATGGCCGAGGCCAGCGACCGGCCAAAAGAAAAAAGAAAGAAAAAAAGGAAAAATATTGAAAAATTAAAAGAAATAAAAAAAAAAAGAACACAAATTTACCAAACGTGTTTCTATTCTTTTTTTATTCTTGGAACAAGTTTACCAAATGCGTTTTTCTGGTAAAAAATTGTTCCTTGGAACAGAAATAGTTTTTTCTATTTCTATTCCCTAGAACAATTTTTGAACAGAAACACAAACAAACGCACCCTAATTAGGTGAGAGGGAAAAAAGAGGGGGAGAATTTGCCTTCGAAAAGTTAGGCTTTATTTATTTCATGAAAAACAAACGATTTGAAAAATATTTTCTTAAAAATAATCGTTTGTATCGCCTACAAAAATGAATTAACGAAAAATACATTTATTGTTCATGAAAATATTTAGATATAAGTTATTATCAGTAATAAAATTATTTTTTATTGATTAATTATTTCGAGTGACGAGAGTAATCATTTTTAGGAAATTGTCGTTATTCATTTCCCATAAAATAAATAAAGCATGTTTCAGTCAAAATGAATGATTTGGGCTCCATGCTTGAGCACCTTTGTTAACGGAGGTTGCAAGGAGTAAATAAGATGAAGCAAATAAGCACGATGAACAATGACGAAAAATCCACATGAGCATATGACAAAAATTCATTGCTGACATGAAAATGCTACGTTAGACAACTAATAGAGCTTTTGCATGGATGATCAACAATGGTAGATTTAGGACTAAAGTGAAAGTTAGATATTTTTTTAGGATATAAAAAGGTTAGGGTAGAATTGTCACTAAATCTAAAATTTGAGGTTTTTTAGGGAATTATGCTCACTTTGGACCCCAAACTGCCCTTTTAAGACCTAAAACTCGGGAAGTACCCACCCGTTTTGGCTTTGAGCATTTTTGAAAAGCAACATGGGCAAAATAACAAATTTTACTCTATTCCAATATTGCCCTCACTAAACTATCCAAATTTCGATTTTGCCTCTCAATCAATGAAGAGAAAAAGAGAAATGAAAAATGAAAAAATTTCCACACGATGACGTCTCGTCGTCTTGTTGGCAATTTTTAAATTCCTGTAAGTGATATAAGGTAGCGTTGCTTTTGACATAACTAAAGTCACTTTGACTTCGTTTGTCTATCATCATTCACACGAGGCACGAATCATTGACCGTTGTCTTAGAGGAAAATGTACTTTTGGATCAACTGTATGAGTTTGGAGATATTGATCACTTAGAAAAGTAGGCAAAATCTAGATTATTTTATGAAACTAATCCATGCCGCTTCGTTTGCCTTTATTGTCCACTCACATCGTCACATCTGATTTTTAGGGGTCATTGGAGAGGCAAGCATGCAGGAAGATACTTTTGCGTTCGTTAGTGTTAAGGTGGATAACGTTCAAGCTTTTTGGTGGGATCTTGTCTTTTTTATTATTTATTTTCTCTCTCATATGAAATGTCACTTTCTAGTAGGTGTCCATTTTTTATTACAACCCAAATATACAATAAAGAAAAGGTTAATACCTGAAAAATCCCAAACCGATACACTTTATAACAAATTTACCACAAATTATTTTTCTTTTACCAACTGGTATACTTATAACAAATTTACCCCGATTGACCATAAAAATCATAAACCTGGATAAATTTACCTCAAACTAATTTATTCGACTACAAAAACCACAAACCGGTAAATTTTTAATAAATATACCATTCGCTAAATTGAATTAATATCACAAAAAAATCACAAAGACTATAAACTATGACAAGCGGAGTGTGAAATTCCAAATTGGCATACCAGTTAACTATCATATATCATTTAACTTTAACCAAAACTAACTAATGTAAATTTATCACAAATGTACATTCAAATTGAGGTAAATTTGTCAAACGTATATCAGTTTGGGTTTCACAAAAAAATAATTTTAGGTAAATTTGTCGCGAGATGTATCAGTTTGAAATTTTTCAGATATCCACCATTATTTCTATAAAAAAATATATTTTAAAAAATAATAAACAAATGCTCGCTTCGAGCCAAAATCCTCGCCTCGCAAAGCACAAGCTCGATCACTATCATTTGACCATTTTACCCCCGCCGGACAGGGACACGCACCGTCCATGAAAAGCGAAGTCGCTTTATCCCGCACGCCTCTTCTCTCTCTCTCTCTCTCTCTCTCGCCGACGATGAGAACGCGAATCGCGAGTCGCTGCTGAAGGGAGGGGAAGATGATGCAGTCGAAGCTCTCGCTCGCCCCGCCGAAGCCGCGGCCGGCCCTGTCGCCGCCGCCGCCGCCGCCGCCGTATCGCGGAGGCTCCCTCTTCTCCGGCGGCGCTCCGGCCGCCCGCTCCCGGCGGGCCCCGCGGCTGAAGCTCGTCCGCCAGTCTCTCGGCGACAATTGGAAGCTGAGCGACATCGACGCCGGTGAGCTCTCTCTCTCTCTCTCTCTCTCTAGTTGTTCGGTGCAAGCTGAGCGACATCGACGCCAGTGAGCTCTCTCTCTCTCTCTCTCTCTCTCTCTCTCTCTCTCTCTAGTTGTTCGGTGTAAGCGATGCTGTTGCTGTGGATGTGGATGTGTACGGATGCTGCTGCTGGATTGTCGATAGCTCGATGACCTGACGGTTATGTTCGTTCGCGGCGTGGATTTAGTGAGATTCGGCGGAACCCGGTGTTGATGTTGTCGTTGTTGCTCTTGGCAGGTGCGGTGCAGGAGCAAGTGACTTCGTGGCTGTCGAAGACGCAGAGCTTTCTGAGGGGAGCGACGTCTCCGTTGGTGAAGAGCGGTCAAGGCAAAAGGCCTGATTCGGGGAATGTCTCGATCGCTCGGGACATGGGGGAGATCTTCGAAGGCGAGCGGACGGTGGAGCGGAGGATGCCGAACGGGGTGCTATCCTGGGAGGCTGTTTTGGCGATAGAGCAATTCAGCAGGTGAGCGCATCGATTGATGACGGTCGGAGTTTAGTCGTTCTCGAAAGAGACAGTTCGCTTCTTATTTTTCGTTTTTAATCATCCACGGCGTGCTTCATTTGCATTTGTATTTTAACTTATCCGTAAGGCATGTACGTACCTTTTAATGCAGGATGAAGGGGTTGACTGAGTTGCCTTTTCGTGTCTGTTTGAATTTGTTTTTAATGTTTTGTATTTGTCAGACTAATGAAGGAAATGTGTTTGACTTTGTGAAGTTAAGATATGCAGGATGAATGGATTGACTGGTCAGAAAATGCAAAAGATATTCAAAGCCCTGGTCCCTGAGTCTGTATATAACGATGCAAGGAACTTGGTGGAGTACTGCTGCTTCAGATTCTTGTCAAGGGATGATTCCCATTTTCATCCTTGCCTTAAGGTTTGTAAGCTTAACATGGGTTTATAACAAATATATATATTTTTTCTATCCACAATCATGTAGACCACGTAATGCTCTGTGCTTGATGTTAAGTACAAGATTGCCTAATACAGTTGCACATGAAGAATGTCAAGGTTCTGAAGGGTGGCTAATGGACCATTTGACTTTTAGATTTCATTGACATCATCCTACTGCAAAGTTTGATGATTTTCTGAAGTCTCTCTTTAAAATCAAGTAAAAGCAATTATGCTTTTCTTATTTTAAGCAACTCTATGAGACGGTTTGATGCAATGATGCACAACACCTAGGACAGCATCATCACTAAAGAAGCCAAGAAGTATATCTTCAAATCCTGGATCTGTCTGGAACAGTGCATAGGGCCACTACTTGTTGATCTTGTAGTTCTGCTGTGGTAGTCATATCATGGTCGTCTTTTCCAATTGTGGACCATCCATGAGGCTAATATGTCTGAATCTTTCACATCAGCCTCCTGTTTCATGCTGATGGGCAAGGTTTTATCCCTGCTGTTGATGTTGTTTTGGATGCTGCTTTTGATAGTTATGTTGGTGGAATAATATCTATAGGAATTACTACGGACCTGTTGTATGTGCTACAGGGACAGAGGAAAGATCTATTTTCCTAACCTCTCTCTTAGAGTATTCTTGTTCTCATTTTCATTGTCAAGGTTATTTGTTAGGCATCCTTAAAGTGTTTTTCTCTAAATGGATAGCTTATCTTTTGGCATGGTGTGATCTCTGGATACTTTTATTACTTGTTTTCAGGAACCTGCATTCCAGAAGCTAATCTTCATAACGATGCTAGCCTGGGGGAATCCCTACTGTGGAGATGCCAACCAGGATGCTGTGGAGAGAGCTTCCTTTCAGGTTCTTTTCAGGATAATCCAGAAAAAAGTGTAGTTTAACATGGCTTTAGTCTCGTTATTTCATCCTGACTAGCAAATGTTGACGATATGTAAACTTAGGGCTTCAAAGAAGGAAATGTTTCTCTTGTTAAATGTTGTTGAGCTGATTAATTGGGGGCCCGTCTACTGCCTTATTGACAATTGTGTACAAGACATTTAGTATATTTATGCCATTAAACCATCACAATATTTAGTGTTTTCTTCAGTCTATTTGAGGAAGCAGTTATATTTTTGTCTCTAATTACTGACGAAAAGGTTTCATGGACAAGTAATATTAAGTTGTCAAGGTTAATAATCTCAATTTTGTTGATGTTTCTAGGCTTAACTCACCAGATTTTCATCGAAGCCTCTGTGAAATGGCTTTGAAGAAACTAAATGTGATTGCAATGAAGCAGATCAATCCGTGTAGAGGCACTAGATTATGTCATCTCTACCACATTAGATTGCATGAACTTGATTATTTACTTATTGTTGGTCCAATAAAATCTAAATTGCTGACTGGCATAAGACCTATGTGCATTTGGCCTCACAACTTAGTGATGGGCAAATAAATGGAAGTTTAAATGTCCTTGGTCAAGCTTCCAATTCATAAAGTTCATGCATGTGTTTAAAACTTAATTCCAAACATTGTTATGTCCGACATATGAAGTGTATTAATTCACAGCTGCCCTTACACAGACAACTCCAGCCCAGACTCCCCAATGAATCTTAAATTATATTTGATTCTATTTATCCATGTTGAGAAGGCAACGTTAATTTTATGTTATTTTTTTGGTCGGTAAGGCAACGTTAATTGGAAGTTGACATTTTGGATCTACCTTTAGATCTGCCTCATATAACTATAGTCCAAATGTCTTATTAGATCCTACAATTTGCTTCCTCTTCTGTTGTTGCGCTGCTTTTTTATCATTTATTGTGTGTGGAATTTTACTCTGTTGATAATGCTTCTTTGTACTGTTAAAGGCATGAAATAGTTGAATGGAGATGCTTTTGCTGATGTGTGAAGTGGTGGTCAAATAATTCAGACTAAGATTCGCTTAAAGCTAAGACTTGCTTTGCCTTGTTTTTCTAGAGTAAGCTTGTACGCGAAGAGGCTTTTACCCGAATTGCTCCTGCTGTCCATGGAGTGGCTGATTCATCGACAGTGCATAATCTATTTAAGGCACTTGCTGATGATAATGGCATCTCCTTGAGCTCATGGTTAACTTACGTAGACGAGCTTCTCAAGTAAGTATTGCTTAGGATTTAATCTCAGATTATGCTTGTAGAAACGCATACGATCAACTTTGTAGGATTCTCTATCATTAGGATTAAAGTTACCAGGAAGTTGTATTATTTTGCTGTGATGTTGAAAATGTTTCTTTCAAATTAAGTATTGAATTATTTGGTTTTTATACATTTGTCACATGGTATATAATTTTGCATCTTTAGCCTTTCAGTATGTGATGCCCTTTCCCATTAAAGTTAAAGGCTTACAGCTAAATGTGCAAATTTCTTTTAGTGAAGAAATATATTAAATAAGAAAAAACTGTTTAGAACCCTTGCTAAATTTTAGAACTTTGGTGTTGAGCTATTCTGACTCTCTTACAAGAGTGTTACTACTTATTGCGTGTAGTTTATTTTGAGACATTTTCCCTCCAGTTAAATTGACTCCCATGTATGCAAATGCATGTTGCTAGCTTTTTCAATGGCCACAACTATCCCTTAGCAGATGATAATTGGAATTTGTACTGTTGCAATGAAGGGTACATGAAGGACGAAAATCTTATCAGGCTCGAGAAGGTACAAAGATCTCTCTGGAGCACGTCTTATGTATTGGCTCTAGCAGGAAAAGGCCTGTGCTTAAATGGGACAATAATATGGGATGGCCGGGAAATGTTATCTTGACAGATAAAGCAATCTATTTCGAGGTAATAATATACTGGGGTATCATGCATTAGTGATGGTTCATAAGGTCATGCTACATTTCTGGTTTGTTTGGTTTACTGTTTTCCTTCCTTTGAAGAACAGGGTGAATCATAATGTCCCAAAGTATTATGATTCACTTGCATATTAAGAGTAATGAACCAGATGAAGTAATGAAAGTCAGCTTCACAGTTTTGAAAAGTAGCCCACTTTTGTTAATGGTGTCAATCGGAGAAATGCAAGGAAACTCCGCATGGTTTACATACAGCAAAGATGTTGAGAATCACAGAGGGGCTGTATACACCATGTGCATGTGCAAAAGCAATGTCGGCAATTAAAAAAAAAAAAAAAAAGTTGTGATAATGTACCAAAGAAATGACAAAGGCATTAGAAATAGAATTTAAGAGAGAAAATATAAAGATGGAAATGAAGTTTGTAATTTCCATCGCTGAATTGTTGTTCCTCTGGACTTCAGCTTGAAACTAGGTTAGAAGTCCTCTCCGTCTAATACCAGATCTTCTAGATGTTCATGGACCTTTTCGAGTCATAGAAAGGACCCTAAGGAGTACATGATGAATTGTCCCAATTATATTTGCCAAAGCTGTTGGTCCCACCGAGAGGAAATTCTACGATACATCTTCGTTAACAAAATGAGAGCTTCACAAATTCCGATGTTAATTTTGCATGAGAAATTCTTGCTTATAACATTTCAATTCATTGGCCCCTGTACTGTAGGCAGTTGGTTTAATGGGACGCAAAGATTCAGCAAGGCTGGATCTTACAATACCTGGAGCAGGTGTGGAAAAAGCAAAAGTTGGACCTTTGGGATCTCTTCTTTTGACTCTGCTATCTCTATTTCTTGTGGTCCTCAGTGAGTAAGCTTCTGTTGTCAGTCTCAGTTGCGTATTTTCTATTTTACTTGTTCTTCAGTTGCTTATGGGATAGTAGTTGAAGATCGACTGTTCAGAGAAATTCATGTATATGGATGAAGATGGTCCATGTTTACGGAAACGGCAGTCTTTTGCATTTTTCTTAAACCTGCTAACCTCTTCAAACACAGTTCACTATGATGGAGTAATGAAGGAATCAGCATGTCTGGTTTAGCTGAATGTAATTGTTAATACAAAAATAGTGCAGATATTTGACGCCATGATCTGTACACTTAGGAAAGATGGTATAGGGTAGCACATAGAACTATATCTTTGAGTAGGTCAAATTGGCACATTAAATTCTTGTTGAATCATACTTTTGGTGCTATTGGTCATATTCAGATGGATTTCTCATGCATTTATCTGATGATTATTCTGGAATGATGTACTTCATTTATTATAGTATACTCATTTGTTTTACTTCCCAAGTTCGACCATTCGAGGTAAATCTAGAAATACCACTCTCAGGGCATAGATTATTGAAGCTGTTCTAATGAGACAGAAAGCAAGATAAATTATATGCTGTAGATTAATGAATTAGTCTCAATTATACACGAGTGGTCACTTTGCTCTGGGATTTATCTCTCCTCTAGACTTGCTGTAGAGCATTTGAGGGTACAATAAGTAGACATGTTGCAAGATTATCTCACAAGCCCTTGCTGATCATGTTGCTGCTGTAGATCTATTGCAAAACAATGAAAGCTTCCATTAATAGTGAGAAAATTAAAGTCAAGCAGCTAGTGGTATAGCCTACGTTCTACTTGTTAACGGTGTTGTTTCCACCATTGCATATCACCCACCTCTGTTTCTAAACTGCTTTCTTAACAAGATTGTCAAAGCTAAACAAACCTTTAAACCTCTATAAAAAATCTTCTAAAATCTGAATAGTTTTCAAAAAAATGTTTGTTTTTCGTAAAAAATTTCAAAGCTAAACTGTATGTTGTTCTTCTATGTTTTCCAATCAGATTTCTTGTTAAACGAAATACCGACTATATATTATCACGGAGAGGTTTTGTCTTGTCCAATTTGGTCACAATGTAAATAGGAAAACTGATTACTTCCATGTTTCATTTATTTAAACCTAAAACAAAAAATGGTTACAGATAGCTAAAACCTAAATGATAAGGGATGGAATCTGAAGGGTTGGACTGTCAAATCTTCAAGGAGCAACAGGAAAATGAGCTTACAAGCTTCATTTAAGAGCTGAAATTTACAATTCATTGTTCCTCGCTTCTGGAGATTTTCAAATAAGCCCTAATGGATTAGTCAACAATGACTTGCAACCACTGATGGGTTAACTGCGAGTTTTAAAGCACACAGGTTGGCAAGTAGAACTTGACTGATATTATGAGTGAGTTTAGTGTATTTTTCTTATAAAACATATTCACTTGCAAGTGTAGCTATTGTAGGAACAGAACTTTATCAGCACATGGAGTACACTTATATTATGTATAAAAATTGTCCATATAATGCAACTGAAATTTCTCAAAGCAGGAGTGGTTTCATTGCAAGGCTTGAATGCGTTCTATTGGTTTATCTGCATTGATCCTCATTGATTGTTCTTTTGCTTTGTCTGTAAATTCCGCTCAAAACAGCAGTGTACATAGTCATAAAATTTCTATGCAACTGCGTGCAGGTCAGAGACATGGGTTTTGGAATTTGTTGATTTGGGAGGCGAGATGAGAAGAGATGTCTGGCATGCTTTCATATGCGAAGTTATAGCTTTGCACAAGTTCATCCGTGAGTATGGTCCTGAAGACAATGATCAATCTATCTCTCATGTATATGGAGCCCATAAAGGAAAGGAACGAGCAATCATGAGCGCCATTAATAGCATAGCTAGACTTCAGGCTCTTCAATTTATGCGTAGGTTGTTGGATAATCCCCTTAAACTTGTTCAGTTTTCGTACCTACAAAGTTCACCATATGGTAGTGTTGTTTGCCAAGCTCTGGCTTTGAAATTTTGGGGTGGACAGCTAGTTACAAGGTATACAGAAGCAGGCGCTCCATCAGATCAAGAATCATTGCCTTCTGATGAAATATCAGAAAATACCGGTCATATTTATGACATAGATGGAAGCATATACTTGAGAAAATGGATGAGATCTCCATCTTGGGTTTCCAGCTCTTCTGCCACTTTTTGGAGGAATGCATCAATAAAACAAGGTCTTGTATTAAGTAAAAATCTTGTTGTGGCTGATGCAAGCCTGGTAGAAAAAGCAGCAACTACATGCAGAAAGAAAGGCGAGATGGTTGAAAAAACACAAGCAACAATAGATGCTGCAATGCTGAAGGGAATCCCCAATAACATAGACCTTTTCAAGGTAGAATTTTCTTTTGTCCTTTCCTTTCTCATATCTCTTGGTCAGCTATAATTAAGTAGTTCATACTTTGGATTTGTTTTGTTTGTTTGTTTGTTTGGAGGATGGGAGGGAATGGAGGGAGGGAAGGAAATTGGAGGGGATATCAAACCATAGAAAGACAACTACAAAGATTGTCATTTTGCGTTAAAAGCAATTAATGCATCACTTCAAGATAGATCAACTAAAATTTTGGTTTTTCCGAATAAATGGTAAAAACTATAGGGAACCACTTCAAACAAGATTTCCTGATGTCTAACCATGTCAATGTTCTCTAGTGATAAACACATGATTACAAGAAAAAAAGAACAAACAATATTGCAATTAAGTTAGAAGTTACCAACTTCACATTTTAACAGGAAATGAGTTTTCATGCATGAACTGATTAAGAGATTTACAATCTGTGTGTAGCCTTTTAAAGTAATAGGAAAACGAGAACTTTTTTGTACCTTAAAAAAAATGGGTTCTGCGTTAGTGACCAACTATTATAACTTATTTTGAAAGGATGAACAACATGACTGCAAATCATAGAGTAGGAAGCCACGGCATTCCACAAGATGATGGAACATAACTAAGTGGATATAAATGAATGTTCTGGTCAAAAGAAAATCACCAAACGTATGTGCCGTGCCGTGATACCCTTCCTTTTATCTTTGAACCTTAAATCAAAATGGATCGGGAAGAAAGAGGCTTGGCGATACAACTTTTCAGGAGGGATAGCTTAAAATGATAAAAGTTCGAAAAAGGGAATTTGGATGAATGGCAGTTACATTTATATTTTGCGATCTTTTTCACTGTTTGAGTTGAGTGCCAACATGAATTGTTTACCACAGGAGTTAAAACTGTGATCTTCGTAAGTAGACTTTTATTGAGAAATCGATACAAGAACAGGTTAAAAAAAAAAAAACTGGAGGAGACTACACAGATTCATTGTAAGATCAGAGCAAGAAGTTAAAATCAACAAAATACAGTTGTGTGAAGACTGATTCAGATCCTAACCTTGAACAGTTTGGCTTAATGGTCCAGTTCTTAGGTCTCCACTCATAGTAATCTTTGTGCCCTTAGCCTTAACCAATTCATGTGGTGGGGCAGTTTGATTGCAACACTTGAGATCAATCAAGCCTCAGGTTTGGATACCTAATGAAAAGAGATGAAGATTTAAATTCTTCAAATTGTTCTTATTCCCAGTGCACCATATGAGACAAAGTGTAGCCAACAGGCTGAGCCTTTTAAAATAGGTGAGAGCAGGAGTAAGAAGAGTTGCAGCACTGAAACAAGAATTACTGAACAATATCAGGGTGAAGAAGTAAATGCTTTGTGAATTCCTTAGATGCCTCATGCCACACAAATCAACCAAAAAAATTTTCATTTTCTAAGATAAGCAGAAGTCTATACCAAGAAGCAGCCCAACAGAAGGAGACTTTGAAGAAGTTTGTCTCCCCTGAACCATCAAGATTAATATCGAAAAGGGCAGAGAGGAAGCAATAAACATAATTAAGCTCCTAATCATAAAAGCGAGACATGTAGTAGGGTTAGGTGCCCAGTGTGCTGGATATGAGAATGCAAGTAAATCTTGGTGTCAATGGCACTTAGTGCGTTTTACTTGCTTGAAAGAACTAAGCGGCAAATGCAGACTTTGGCATCTGTAGTATATTGATAATGTGTGACCTGGTTGTCTCTCAAGCCTCAAGTAGGTGCCTTTAGAGACTCTTGTTGTTGCCTTCCATGTCAAGGTAACATGTAAATAAGTTGTGTCCATTTTTTCCTATTTCAATTGGCTTCGCAAACCACTTACTCTTTTTCCAGTCATTGTACTCATGGCTTAATCATCAAAGGAGACTTGATGAAAATGATCTCACTTGTTGGTTGCACTTGCCTGTCAATTATTTTTGTATATAGGGCAAGCTGGTTGTGTTTTTTTTTCTTTGTTCAATCTCTTTTTCTTGGTGCTGTCATTATGGGATTCCCCATTATTGATCAACAAAAGTTAACTTGATGCTTCTTATTGTGGTATTTGAAGATCTTCAAACTATTGTTTCTTCAGTTAAAATTTTTTTCATATTGCAGGAAGTTATATTTCCTTTGACAATGGCTATCCGAAGTTTTGAAAGGCTCAGATGCTGGGAGGAGCCTCACCTCACAATCTCATTTCTTGCCTGTGCATATACCTTGATTTTCAGGTAGGCTTTTGACATGCTGTGATTGTCATCATCCTCTAGTCCTAGTCGTGGAGAGAAACCATCGAAGTTTTCTTCCAACCATTCTGAAGTTGATTCTTGATTTAGAGAACAAAACATGCGTTGCAATTAGATGGTTTGAAACTATAATTTAAGTTGGGATTAATATGTATCATATTGACAGTTTGTTTTTTTGGCTGAATTTAGTACTTTGAACTGATTCTTAAATCATTTATGCCTACTTTCAACTCGTAAGGTGGACAAAATTGTTGTAAACATCCTTCATATGTGACCTAGGACATGTAACTTGAGATGCTAAAGAAATCAAAAAGTTTAAAATTTGCCTTCTGTATCTTGGAGATTAGAAGATGACACTTAGTTTTATGATGACTCCAGTAGTCTTTTACTTTTAGCATTCCTTCGTTTTTTTTTTTTTTTTTTTTTTTCAAGTAGTCTTTAACTTTTAGCACTTATTGGCAACGTGATGTAATGCATTGCAGGAATTTATGGCCATATGTATTTCCATCGGCATTAATTATTCTTGCAGCTGGTATGCTGACATTAAAAGGACTGAAGGAGCAGGGCCGCCTTGGAAGATCTTTTGGATCAGTTACAATTCGTGATCAGCCACCTTCGAATACCATTCAAAAAATCATGGCTGTGAAAGATGCTATGCGTGATGTCGAGAACTATCTCCAGAATGTGAATATTTTACTTCTAAAAGTACGAACAATTGTGCTTGCTGGTCATCCTCAGGTACGTTGACATGACTGACTAATAGATGTTCTTTCTTTGAAGCATTTTGTCATATTCCCGAACATTCTTTTTTTGGCTTCTATAAGAAAAAAAACAACAGCTACCAATAGATTATTTTGTTCCATTGCACTTTATCATGTACAATGTCCTCTCTAATGGTACTCAAGATCTTTCTTCTTTTTCAAAGAACTCTGCTCATTTCATTTGGCGCTTTTCGCTTGCATCTTTGTTGTAATATTATGTCTGTGCCATTTTAAGTAAATCTCGTTTGTGTCTGGTAATTAACTTTTCTTCTGATATAGTATGTAATGTGATACATTTTTTCCCTATCACATTAAATTGCATAATACTGTATATAGTTCCACCTTAAGATAAAAAAAGTGAAGACAGGAAAACAATTAGTTCCTATCGTTTCTGAGGTGCATTTGGTATTATAGTTTCTACCTTGCTAGAGGGGGAGTGAAGATCTAAAACTGGAAGAGAGTGAGTCCTTGTCAACACATTTCCTTGGGAAAAGTTAAACTTGGGGTGTGATTGTTTCGTGGAAAATAAATGATTTGGAAAACTTTTTCCTAAAAGTGATCGCTTGTATTGCTTATAAAAATGAATTAATGAAAAATATTTTCATCGTCAATGAAGATATTTAGATATAAATTATTGTTGATAATAAAAATATTTTTCATTGAATAATTATTTCAAGTGACACCTATGATTATTTCTAGAAAAATGTTTTCAAAATCATTCAATTTATGTGAAAAAAATGGAGCCTTGTTTTATCTGTTCAGGTTAGTGGATTTAGTTCCGTTAACATATTGTCTACTTGATCAGTTAGTAGAAATTACATATTTCATATTAAAGTTACTATGGCACATTCTGAGTTTGTTTTAACAAGATCGAAACCGTTGCAATTTAATAATTAAGCTGAAACCTCTTATTAGACCAAGAAAAAAATTAATAAATTTGTCCGTCTTTTCATCCAAGTAAACTGAAATTGTGATGTAATCTGTTCTCTTACGCAGCTCATAATAGCATGTGGTATCATGTCATCGGCTTGAGAGCTTGCTTAAAATGAAATAGACTCAACCCACTATGCAGGTGCTTTGCTCTGGTTTTTGCATAGGACACATGTTAGGTTCCATTTCCTTTTGGGCAAGCGGTCTATCCTATGGGCATGATGCTCTGAGCTGTTATGGATTTTTGTACAATGACTCATTGCATCCATATCACACTTTTCAGTTGGATTAATAAAAGGTGTAAATGAAAAGAATATTCTATAATTTAAAATTCTTCACTGATAAGAGGTGTTTGTCTAGTTTCTATAAACACAGGGTTGTCACTATAATTTAGCCAATACTCAGGAGGTGTCCTGCTAATTTATGCTAAAGTTATCGCAACTTTTAATTTCCAGGTCATATTTTTAGGAAAATCCTGGACTAATTAACTTGAGAAGCTGTAGCTTTAGGGCACACAATAACTTGTCTTCACCAAATTCACATATGTATGAACTCTCAGGATAGTCCACGGTTGAATATGCCCTACATTACTTATACTAAAGTCCCAATAATATATGTGGTCGATCCTGTAAGGGAAAGATGAATTTCATAATTCTAAATCTTTTATCAACATGTATTCTTGAATCTTTAATTGTGCTTTTCCATCTGCAACATGGCCGCAGGTTTCCATCGTTAGTTATCTAAGATAATAACGTTAGGACTTAATACTGTCCTGTTCACAACTTAGATGACTGCTGCTGTCCCCATCGGTGGCCTGGTTTTATCTCATCTACTGTCATCTACTGTTATACAAAGGTTGTGTCTCGAGCCAAAACGGGTTGACAACCATGCTTCTGTCATTACTTTCAATTTTTGTATGATCATTCTTTCTGCGGGATATAAATCTTGCCGGTTTCTCGGTGTAACTTAGTCTTTGACTCTTTGGTAGCATAAGTATATTATATGTGTGCCCAATGACTTCTTTAACGCTCTACCTTCTACCTAGTTAACATATTGGGCAGTGACATACCGAGGTATATAAATAAATAGAGAATTATATCGAGATCTCGGGAAATGCTTTGTGTAGTATGTTGCTTATTGCCTTTCTGGTTCTCTATATGACATTAGTCTCTCCATACATCTACATTTGATGTTTGACCGTTCCTCTCTCTCATGAGTATACGTGCGTGAACCATTTCCCAAAGCATGTGTCCAAAGAGCCCATATCTAATTCTGTCCTCTTTACAGATAACAACAGAGGTTGCCCTGGTTCTGTTAACTTCGGCAACAATCATGCTTCTTTTCTCGTTCAAATATGTCCTTAGTTTTCTTCTGTTCGACCTCTTCACACGGGAACTGGACTTCCGGAAAGAAATGGTTAAGAGGTTCATGAGCTTCCTAAAGGAGCGTTGGGACATGTTACCAGCCGCACCCGTCGTAGTTTTGCCTTACCAAAATGAAGAGTCTGGGTCGCCCAACGGAGGAATGACAATTGACGACAAGAAAGATCGCAAGGCAAGCTGAGAGGCGGCAATCGGCTATAAGTGATGACTCTCCCTGCTATTTATTCTTCATCCATGTACATAAAATATTTTTGGAACGTATCTGATTGTTAGAACCTTTTCTTCTCTCTCCTACAAAAAACACAAAAAATAAAATAAATAATAAGCGTTGTTGCTCACCGTTCGTCAGTTCATCGTGTATGCATGCATTTTTGCTTTTTTGTCCTTACAATACTTGCTAATACACTTAGTGCCCAGAAATCCCTAGGATTCCGTAAACACTGGAATGAGCCTCGAAGCTCTGTTTCATTCTTGGCGCTGTCTAAGACGCATGAGACGTTCTGAAACCAGAAACAGAAATAAGCAAAAATTGAGCAAAGGCAGATGTCCAAATGCAAGATTGACCTGCGGAAGAAACCCAAAAAATCGGCGGTGCATTTAGTATCATGTTTACGATCAAGTGGATATTCTTGTGAGAGTAGCATGAAACAGATACCCTTTTGTATATTTTATATTTTTTTGGGGCACACGTAGAGAGATCTGATTACTTGGAAGTCCATAAAACAACCGTGCAAACGGCATAAATCGGTTAAGTCCTTGCTTTTTAGCCTAAGTAGTCTCAGCCCGAAACAATTTGCATGCGGTTGTTAAGATTTGATTAGATGACATTCTCTTCTCGAGTTGGAGGTCCCAAAAGTCTAATTTTGATTCTGTTTTTATCTTCTGTCTCAAACGAAAACAACAATAAACATAGGTTATCAACTCATAGTGAAAACAATTTTCAAGCGAATACAGAGCAAACCAATTTCAATTTATGACTGTAAACTGGAAAAAAAAAAGGCGAAGTATGGTTGGAAATTCTCATTCTAAAAGAGCTAGGGTGAAGGCATGCAACTTAACTTAGAAAAGAACATGTTTAAATTTATTTAGAAAGTAAAAATTATGTTTTTTTAAGTTGAAAATAGAAACTTAGATGATTTTTCATCTTTACTCAAAAAATGAAAGTTACAAATATTTGCCTGAGCCCAAAGAGATCCAAAATATGAACAGTTTAATTATGAAATCACAGAAGCTATTGCTCAACCTTATTTAGTTGTGATTTGGAGATTGTGAGAAGTGGAGAGCAAGGTATATGCGCCAATTCATCAGTTGCTGCTATTCATTTTGACCACCTGAATGTGGCAAAGACAATCTTGGCTCATTCCATCGCCAACCAGATTCACATAATCTCTTGTTTGGCCTTGAGTGAGTCTTTGCACAGTTGGTGACATGTACGGACGAGAACTCTCTCGGTACACTCTTGTGTAGCAGCAATTCTCTTTGGGAGTGATTAGGAATTCTATATCTTCTGCATCTGAAACGGCAACAAATTTAGTGTCATGGCCATATGTTCTGCATATGCAGCACAGAGAATACAATCGTTCTCGTTGCTTGTCTGAACATAAGTGCTCCTTCTGCGTCTGCCAAGAGCTCGGGACATTTCGGTTTTGGTCACGGCCTCTTCTTTGAGGATCATATCTTGGTCTAGAATCAGTTTCATCTTTTGAAATTTGCGAGGCTGGTGACGACCATCTTTGACTGGAAAGCTTGCTAGTTTCGAGTTAACAATCTGCTCATCAACTCATCTACTGTGTAGGTTGCTAAGTCTTTCGATCTTTTGTAGCAACAGGGTTTGGAATTGGCTTTGGGAAGGGCCTTTGGGCTTCTAAGGATCTTTAGGCCAAATATTGGTTGTTTGGTTTGATTTTGGAAACGAACCTTGAGGCAAAGTTTGCCTTGAAAATGCTGAAAGCCTTGGGCTTTCAGCATACTCGGAAGCCCCATGTCTACTGTTCATCTTCTTTTCTAGTGGTGTGTGGCTGGTTAGCAAGGAGCTTAAGAGAGGTTGGCGAGGTCACGGCGAGGCCGACGAGGTTGCGGCGACCATCATTGGCGAGTCACGGCGACCACCCACAAGTCGTGTGACCTCGCGCGACCCGCTCTAGGTTGTGCGACCTCGGAGGTCGTACAACCTCCGGCGGACCAAATCTGGGGCCGGAAGTCGCGACCTTTGGCGGACCCAAATCTGGGTCGAGCGACCTACATGAAGGGCCGCCGAGGGTGGTCCGACCCCAAGCAACCCTCGTCGGAGGCCACTCGACTGCATGCAGCCCTCGCCGGTCGTCTTTGGGGGCTGCCTAAGGCCGCCGATGGCCACTTGCCTTGCTGGCCAGCTCTTTTTTTTTCTTTTGATAATTTTTTTCTTTTTTTTTTTTTAATCATTAAAGTCCTTTGTAAATATAATCTCTCCAAATACTATTTTACTCAAAGGTACTTCATAATGAACTTTCAAACTACAATTTAACAAACATAATTTGCATTTTGGAAAACTCCTTTAACTTAAAGTCCTTTACATTTTTCCAAAGACTTTTCCCTAAAAGTTCAACCAAATGCAAACGCACAAGTCATTTATGCACAACAAGTCATTTATGCGATCTGTACACTCTTATTGCTTTGTTCACCGAACGAATTACTGATCTAGACATTCTTTTGGAGGACAAACAATCAATTTAATTCGTTATGAATATCACATGACGACGATTCATGTATTGTAGGAGCTCTAATGTCGATGGCCGACCGATGCATCTCTCTTTTTTTTTTTTTTTTTTTTTTTTTTTTCCGGGGTTTCTTTCTTATTTTCTTCTCGGATAACTTTTATTTGCCTGTGACTAATTGCTAGACTAAGCTCTTACCTCTCTTTTACCATATAAGGTGGCATTTCCTTCGACGCTTTCAGTGAAAAAGACACAGAGAATCAATTTTGCATGTGGCGCTCGTCCAAAATAAGATCAAGCAAATTTTCAGTAAATTTTTCCCCCTTCAAGATTTTTAATTCGGCATCGTTAGAAAATGGATGAATTCTTTGCCAAAGTTGTAGAATTGCATAGGTTGGATTGCACAAACTACAAATGCAAGGACCACATCGGAAGAACAATGATACACTCATGGCCCAAAAGTGCATTTCCAAAGTTCTTAAATAAGGATTACTATTAGGATTACCGATATTGTAAAAAAAAAAACATTTACACTTTCACTGTTTATTTCAGTGATTTAGCGGTGAATGTGCGACTTATCTCTTTAATCTTGACGGCGGACCTAATGAAAATCCGTTAAATAAAAGCCTCCCTTAAATCAATAATAAAGGATCACTGTATGTACACGCACTTCTTTCCTTTCATTTACATGTTCTTGTACTTCTTTGTGTATATAGCTCTCACTATACATGTGAACATCAAACGTTCTTTTGTTATCTAGCTCGGCACTGTTTAAAATCACACTTGTTGTTTGGAAATCAGAAAAACCACCAAATTATGGTCGCGAATCATTGCGATCGCGTCAATATACAGATTCAAAAAGTCGATTCACATAATGAACCCCAAAAACTGATGGGTGCCGACGATCATCGGCAGCACGATCGCCAGAAACCACCATCCGTAGAAGGGTGCCCTCAAATCAGTTGATCCACTGCATTTCAACGTACCGTCATGAACAGAGCATACCGTTCCATTCCTGTATTCAAGATGCACATTTGTTTGATGAATCGGTATAATAACATGTTGAGCCCTTATGATAAGCTAGCATTTATCGATAAACGGTGTCGTCGAATCTGCATAAGTTAAGCATTTCATTTTTCTGAAAGGTTTACACTAACTTATGGTGTAGACTTGAATTATATCGGATGCCGTGAGGTTCAGGCCTCAGAAAATGGCAGTGTTACAACTTCTCGATGTTCTCCGGTAGGTGATAATGAAGCACCGGCGATCATATCAAAACAAGGAGAAGAGAATAGATGTCGAGAATTACCTCGACGAGCAGAAGCTCAGGACGTATTCTGGGCTAGAGCATGTTTTGAGGCTCGTCGGGTCGTCTTTCGCGTAGCTATAAGCATCTGGGCAGAAAGACTTGAAAGCCTTTGAATAGTTACTTGGCTGGCAAGACTCTGCAGTAGCAAAAGCGCCCCTGCAACAATACTCATCCGTGTTGAACCTATCGCATGCGCTATCGCAAGCAATCACCTTCCCACTGGACTTAACGGTGAGCTCCGAGGGGCAATTCGATCTCAAATCTCCGTCGCACCCGGCGGTGCTGCAATTCACCTTAGCATTTACGGGCTTTATCACTATGGGCAAATTGAAGCCGCTCACAAGGCTAACGTCATAATAATCCGGATCTCCGAGGGTGAACTCGGCAACCGAAACAGGCGGGCTCCCAGGCCCAAGGCAGCTCAAGGAATTGCCACAGGCACCAGTTTGGCACGCACCGTTGCCGTTCTTATCAAAATTGCAGCCGGTTCGGCCCCAGATCCGCCCGGACCAAGTCGCCGATGGAGTGTAGACGGCAGATTGGCCCGGTTTCAATTCAAAGCCACTACGGTTGAAAGTTTCACTATTTGTTATCCCTGGCCATACAGTCTCTTTGCAGTTGTTTTGTATAGTAAATTTTCTGGTCCCTTGAGAGGCTACTTCTGGTGACACAAAACCAAAAAAGAAGGAAAAGAAAATAGTTTATGTTCCACGTACTATGAGCCTAAGCCAACGTAAGGATCCAACATTGAAGAACATGCAACTACGGCAAGTACTAAAAATCGGAAACCATCCACTAGAATCATGCAATCAACGGCGACATAAAGCGAACGGAACAATGTCATTTGTCCTTGGCCAAAAAGAATGATAACTATTAGCTAAACGCGCCGAGAATTAAACTTAACAGTTTGGTTCAAAGCCCACGTAAAGCAAGCATGTTGTCCTAGCTAAGCAAATACCCATGATTTACATTGCCTAGTTCTGACGAAGATACACTGCCTTTCAGTGCCTCAATCATCTCAACTGTCGACACCCATGTGAGAAAAGTTAGTTCCGAAGCTTATCACTGGATCAAATTGTCGAGAATAACTAGGAGGTCCACGCTGCGACGTCTTACCTGTTGCGACTATGCTGAGTAAGAGCAAGAATTTGAGGAGCAGACTGACGTGAAAAGCCATTTCTCTTTGGCCTGTCCTCTGTCGCCGATGGGGGCTACACTTCGACGTGCATGATGTGTGTATGCCTGTGTTTATATCACCAGCCAACGTCGGAAAAAGAAGAAGAATGCGTGTGAAGGAGAGTGAATCTATGAACAGAGGGAGCTAAGACAGCATAGAATAAAAAGTGGGTTCCTTGCTTAGTTCAATGATCGACAAGATACCTTGCCCCTAACACATCTTCAGCTGTTTTTCGCATGTAATCCACTACCACACCTTTTCACTTTTAGAACTATATCATTTATGTGCAGTGTGTTTTGTCATTTCTTGAATAAACATGGGACAACCATTTTGCAAAAAGTACTCCTATGTCCTCCAAACTCTGGAACAGAACTCTTCTTTCATCTTTCGAATTGGAATTTCCATGTCATAATTCATATAAATATTATAAAATATATTATATTATATTATATTATCTACATATGGATAAAGGATTTAGGATCTCTGTTCTCGTGTCGTATGCTTGTCGTACCTTTATGCATGTAATATCGTTAGTTGTGCCCTTTTACTTAGAAGGCAAGGAAAGATAAAAGAAGAGACAGGTTGTAGATCAATGATCTTGTCCTTCAAAACTGTCTCCTACTTGACCACAACTTTTCATGAAATCCATGAAAAGTGAGTTTATTCTGGTTTATGCCAGACAAAATCAGACTTGAGATTATATCCATAACCCCGTTTATAGTTTTCATCACTTAAAGAACTTCATGTAGTGGTATCACTTCGTAATCTATTGTAATTTTACCAATTTTCAATTTAATCCTAAATTTTTCGATTTTGTTAATTGAGTCTTTAAATATTTTCACGTTTCGCCAATTGAGTTCATTAAGCTAACTTTAGCCGAAAATTATTTACGTGGACATCAGACTCCTATATGGCACCGTTAGCATTGGTGTAGATAATTTTTAATAATATTTTGATTTTTTTTTTCGATTTTTTGATGTTTTTATTTTTTGTTCTTTTTCCTTTTTTTTTTATCTAACCCTTACCTAAACTAAGCAAGGGCGTCCATATCCTCGCTAAACATAGGTGAGGGCCTCCACACCCTCCCCAACCACAAGCGAGGATTGCACCTTCGCCCAGTCCAAGTGACGCTAGCAGCTCTTGCTGAGCCTCACCCAAATGTGGGCAAGGCCCAAGCGGCTGCAAATGAGGCGATTTTTGCCATGGCCTAGCCGACCACAGATGAAGGCAACCTTGCTCATGACTAGTAGGGCCATGACTACCTACGCACACTATCGACAAGGCCTTAGTTGCCTCGCGATGGCCTGCCAGGCAACCACAAGCAAGGCCCCCTCACCCAAATTTGTATGAGGCCAACGCCACCAGCTGCAAACAAAGGTGGCCATGGCCTCCCCAACCATAGGTGAGGTTGCCTTTGCTTGCGGCCAACTGAGCCATGTCGAGGCTAGCTTCGCCAACAGCCAATAAGGGCTTCACGGCTCTTGCTCAATGACTAGCAAGCTCCGGTGACTCTTTCCAACCACAATAACAAAAGAAAAAAAAAAAAATTAAACATTTAAAAAAACCAAAATAATTATAAAAAAATATTTATAAATATCAATGTCAACGCTAGTCATATCACGTAGGACGATCAATATCTACATAAGCATTTTCCGATATAAATTTATCAGATAAACTTAATTGGTACCAACGTGAAAAAGTAAATGATTAAATTGGCTAATTGAAAGGTTTATAACTGAATTGATACTAACTTAATAAATTTAGATTTTTTTTAGTAATTTTTCCCATAAATAAAGAGAGTAGTTAGTGCAACTTTGAACTTTGGAGCTAAAGGTCAAAAGCAAAAAAATGAAAAATTGAAAATTTATGGCGGACAATGAATTTGCAGCGTAAAAAATATTGGCTCGGGTGGCAGCCTTTTTATGTGGAAAATACAGCAAATCCACCTCGTACGATGAAAGGGCGTTTCTAAATATCCAGTCTTATAGTTTAGAGGCAAGTTTCGGGGCAGACGTTATATATATAAATTTATATGCATATCCGACTTCTTTGCCTACGTTCGATAATCAGGCCGGCCATCCTTGTACAATCTAAACATTGCACAAAGACAAAACAGCAGTCCTTGAATCTTTCTCTACGAGGTTGATCCCACGATGATCATGGATGCACAAAATATCACTAAGGGAGACAAGCCTCCTTTCGAGCGTCTCTATGCTGTGAACGTCTCACTTGTAAATAACATTGCCAGTAAGGCAAAAAATAATGATATGACTTCACAGCATGAGCTTTAATCTCTATCAATGACTCCGATTCCAATTTTATGGAAATGGAGTCGGTTTGTCTCTCTCAATAACTCTTATTCCAATTTTATGGAAATGGGAAGCGGATAATGCTGATCGAACTATAAAGACACTCACGAGTCGGTTTGTCTCTCTCAATGACCCCGATTCCAATTTTATGGAAATGGGAAGCGGATGATGCTGATCGAACCAGCTGGTCCAATCTATAGCCCTAGCAGTCCCCAGTTCGATCAGTCCATTTTGCTCACTCCTACCCATTCTCACCTAAACAAGCAATCTGTGCAAAGGCAAACCCCAGCCTCTCTAGGCACGGAAAAATACTAAAGCATCTTATTTTGAGATTCTCAGGTTTTTTGCCCTGGTTTTACCATCCCTCCTCCTATTAACTTTTCCCAATAATTAACCCAATGGTAACCACACTAAAAAGTCCAGATGCTCGCGGATAAAGCTGATAGTATCTTTGTGTAACTTTGCTTATACGATCCAAGACGAGCACAACAAAGAAAGAAACAGTGCATGACAATATAACCCGTAATTCAGATGATTCAAACATGTACAAGACAATGTCAAACACCAGCTTGAGGTGAAGATGGCAAATTCAATGTCTCCCTGCATGAATCCCCAACGCGGGTATCAGAGTATCACCTCTTATTCTAAAGAAATTACAATGAGTATTTCAAGTAAAATATAGGAAGTTATCCCACTGTCAAAAACAAATCAATAAGGGAAAGATGATGCTTAAGAAATTCAACTCTCCCCGAACCCATGTACCTAAAAAGGAAGAGAGAAAAAAAGAAAACCCATCTCTTCAGCCATAGCTCATGTGTTCAGACTTCAGCTCTGGACGGGCAACGAGCCCCAGTAATTCACGATCTTCGAGGTTAATTGAGCAAAGAATGTAAGGTCATATATCTCCATTAGAAGGCAAAATTGGAGGCACGACTTAAGTACAACAAATCTATGCTCAACTTGTTGTCACCTTCTTCCTGACTATCCTCTTCCTCCTTGCCTTTGGAGGCGGCGCTTCCCCATTGACAGTATCTGCGTTACCTTCCTTGCTACCAAAAAGTCCAAGACCAGAAACAATGGCATTTTTCGATATCAACCATTTGGGAGAGGACTTAGGCACAACTTCTTCAGGCCTATTATAAGCCTTCAGAAGGCTATCCGAATGAGCCAGTGGATCAGGCTCTATGCCGAGCCAGGCATGCCTCAATGTCTGTCCTCCATTGTCATTTATAATCCTACATAAAATAAAAGATGAATTTAGGACCAAAGCCATGTTAAGATGCAAGGCATGTTCAAAGTCAATCAAACAATCACACGGCACTTTCAGCTTCCATGAATTCACCACCACAAAATAGCTGATAACTAGCCGAGGAAGTGCCTGATGAAAGGATCCTCACAAGCTTGAGAGAGAGAGAGAGAGAGAGAGAGAGAGAGAGAGAGAGAGAGAGAGACCTAATAGCCTGATTAGGTGAAAAGGAACAATACACATTGCTTGGGTAGTATAAATTTGCATCATACGGCACAATATCCAATAAGTGACTTCATTCCCCAGGAGAAAGGAATCAACCATGTTCTTAATGGTAGCACAAGTTTGTTGCAAATGGCCCAAATACAATGTGACTCCACACACGCACACGCACACGCACATGCAGAGAGAGAGAGAGAGAGAGAGAGAGAGCACCTCAGAGCAGTTCCAAAGAACAGGGCCACTCCAATAACATCAAAATGATTCGTCAACAATCTATCAGATCCACATAAAAGCTGATAACTCAAGTTTGCATATATGCCCAGGAAAGCACCATAACCAAGTGCATTCGTGCTCACTGAGGGTATGGTCACCGATAACCTGTCAATTATTTCTAGGTCAGCAAATAAATCTTAGGACTTTCTTCCATTGTAAGATGGAACCTTATTCTTGTTATTTATTATCCTTTCAAAGCAGCATTACCACACCAGGAAAAAGTTGCCTCAGAAAAATGCTTACCTTTCCTTCTTTTTACTTGCTAGGAAATTGGACAAAGAACCTTGCACTGCCCCGGCAGTCAACCCAACCATACACAGCTCTGCAGCTCTGACACAAAAAGATTGGACCCTCTTTTGCAGGTCAAACTCTCTCATTGGGTAACTCTTCTCAAATATATTGTTGGGAAGCTTCTGCAATGTATTTTGTAGATCAAACCGGAATGTGTCCCCATATGAACGACAAGGGGCAAGTGACCAAACAACAACAGCATTGCACAGAGATGCTGTGAGAACATTTATAAGCGCCAAATCCCACTCCTGCTTTATCCTGTAACAAGTTGAAAGAAGTCATTTGTGCATATCCAAGGAGTACGTCAATTACTCCTGCATATCCTGTAATAAAAGAGAGAGGCACAAACCTCTCTTTACGATTCCTCATTTCCCATGAAACAGCAAAACCAATGGTGGCAGCCTGCTCTAGGAGAAGCTTATATAGAAATGCAGGATCTGCAATCATCCTATCAGAAAATGCAACAGACAAGAGAGTAAGTTTGCTGGCAATCACAAGCAAGTGCACGTGCAAAAATTGAACTAGGCATCTTGCACTTTCCTTGAGACAGAAAAAAGAAAGTCTATCGATAGCAACTGGCTGTAATGGTCCTCACATAATTTGGCTGATAAACAGCAATGGTCTGAGGAGCTTTTTCGTTTCTGAAATAGCTAAACGGGCATCCTTTCTCGAGGAAATCGAGAGGTGGGGAAAAATCTATTAAGAAGTGCAAACCATCCCCAATGGTGAATCTAGACCCTTCAGTTATCTAGGGTACATGGGAATCTGGCTCTTCAACCTTGGCAACAAGATCCATCGAACGAAGGCATCATACCTACCATGGTTGAAGCAGCTTCCCATCACCCCTTACTGTCAAAGTGGGGAGACGAACATCTACTAAGATCCGGCGCTCAGAATGTTTACTAAAAATTTGCTTCACTATTATAAAGATAAATAGAATTTTGAACAAATTGCTGCTCTCCTCAAGAAGCAACAAGGTTACTTGATCTAAGATTCATAGCTGCACAATCCCCAAAATTGCTGTCTGCTCACAGACATAGCAGTTCATCCAAAGATTTAAAACTAAAGCTGGAACTGTTTCTGACCACCTACAGCATAAGGAAGCTCTTTGTCACTATTACCTGCCAATAAATGCCCTAGACATGGCCTCCGGTATCGATCGCGATATAAGCCTGGCAGTTGTTGGTCTAGCATTGATTGCCAGAAACTTAACCATTTGAGCGGAGCTGACCAAACCCTGCAAGCCATTTTCAGTATTCTCTTGGATATGTAAACAGTTGGAAAAACATAGAGAGGAAGAATCCACACCATTTCACATGCTTGCCGAAAGCCAGCAGGCAAATCCATCATCGTCTTCTGCCATTCGTTTAATACTGCATTAATGAATTTGCGGTCGAATAGCTGGGAGAAAGAAAACAATATATCAGGCCAGTGCATAAGATATATTGACATTTTCTGAAGTATAAGAATGCGTGTTAGCATAAATGCAAACCTCTTCAAGAAACATCCTCCTTCTAAATAGCCCTCCATCATCACCTTCATCGCCATCATCGAAATCGTCAAAATAATCATCATCATCGCCATCGTCATCACCTCCGTCACCTCCCCCATGACTGATCCTCTTTCCAATATCACCGCCACCTCCTCCCGTCGCAAGCTGTAAAAAGAAATTCAGCACTAATTGTGAATTTTAAGCAAACTAACAAGCCTACATCGGGGCAAAGAATAAAAAGCCAAAGAAAATAAAAAAGTTGTATTTCTCAAGGAATTATCCATGCAAAATTGCTAGTTATTTCTCAGTTTGTTGGGTAAATTTAAAGAATTTTCTAAACATCTTATAGAAGTCAATAACTGATGGTTACTAGCACGAAATATGACTATTGATATAAATCCATAAAAGATTCCAATCAAAACAGCCAACTTAATTATTTTCTTGCATAAGTATACTAGAACTTGATTACCTAGTATAGAAGATTTCAAAATCATCGCAAGCCTCGCATTTTTCTATTTCCAAATCTAGATTGTTATATGATTAATCCTTTAACTATCCATACATAAAATTAGAAGATACACATGACAAATGATATGTCTTTGCTCAATGACACCAAATAACATTAAATGAACGGAGTTGTAACATAGATTATATATAATGCAATAGAGCTACTTTAAGGTGGAATTTCAGTTTTGTTTATAGTTGACAATTATGTTTCTAGTGATCAAGGATATGTAGAAGTTTCTTGCTTACGAGTTTATCCATACTTCCATGCTGGGAATAGTTACCATGTCACGCTTCTTCATTGTCTTGGATGACAACTTTTTGGGCTACCTGTTATGCCTCTATGGGGCATTTTGGTTTTATGGCAAGATCCATTAAGCAAGAACTATGGGTATGGCAAGGTATTCTTATCCCTTGCCATAAGTCGAAGTGGATAGCCACAGTTCCTCTTTCCATTTCTCGGTTGGTTGGCTTGGGAAAGGCAGAACAAGAAAGCTTTTAAAGGAAAAAGAGTTTTCTGTTCAAGATTATTCAAAATTGGTTTAAAATTTTCCACCTTTGGTATATTGGGCTTTATTTAAGATGAGCCCCTATCTCATTAATGAGCCCCTTATTATGTCGGCTTTGAGCTCGTGGCGTCGAGTTCCTTTTGTGGATGGGTTGGCACCGTCTTGGTGCCTCATTGTGAGTTTCTACTTGAATATCAAAAACTTTGGGCTTTGGTGAGGGACTTTCAGTTCATGTGTTGGAAAGAAACAAATTACTAAAATGACTACTGGAAGAATAATCTATACCACAAAATGACTCACCTCTAAGCTTAATCTAAACCACAAAGTGACTCCACCTCTAAGCTTAATCTAAACCACAAAGTGACTCCCCTCAAAGGTTAATCCCAACCATAACAAATTACAAGAGCAACATGTGAAAAATCTAAACCATAAAGCAACATTAATTTCAGTGAGTATGGGTGAAGGGCACTCGGAGTTTGTATTGATATATGGCATCGATGTGGATAAAACAATTCAACCCTCAGGAGTTGAAGTTGAAAATTGCATAATGACGTAACATCACGCAATGCACCAACTGCCCTTAGCAAGTGTCCCCCCCTTCTTTCCCCCAAAAAAAAAAAAAAAACTATTTCAGGGTACTAAGTTCATACACCGACAATTAACATCCACTCGACCATGAAATGAATAGTCTAGTCTGTGAGCCCATAAAATTCCATATCCAAAGACTACTTACATGACGTCATGTAACTTTTCCGTGTCCACCCCCCTTTCCCCCAAGAAAATAAAACTATTTCAGGGTACTAAGTTCATACACTGACAATTAACATCCACTCGACCATGAAATGAATAGTCTAGTCTGTGAGTCCATAAAATTCCATATCCAAAGACTACTTACATGACGTCATGTAACTTTTCCGTGTCCATCGTTAACAAAGAAGAAATGAGCATGTCTTCTTAATGTAAACGGATAGAAATGAGGGTTTTCATGCTTCAGCAATCGACGCTATACGGTTTTTATTTATTGCTCAAGCTTCAAAGGAGTTTCGGATGAAGTTAAAGCAGAATAAATTGCAACTTCTAACTCAAATTGTTCAATTTTATGCACCACAAAACACAGTACTCCAGCTAACTAAAATCTTTGGAAAAGATCCACCAATAGCCTCTTCAGATGGTCCAAATGAAATTTCAGTCTTATAAAATAGAATACCCTTTATGGTCCTCCCCTCGATTTTAGGGTTACAATGTCTAAGTAGGACTACGTGATGGTAGCGAGAACATCAACTCTAATGGCTATGAGTAACCCTTTTTTTCACGTGTTATCTTATTCAGTCTTTCTTCCTTCTTTCCCTTTCAAATGCAAAGGCAGTACAACATCCACCAAACCAGACACTGCCCATACTACGAGCTTAATTTCCTCTGCAGAAAGACCGAAACTCTACCGTTCTGTCCATGAATTCCAATTCTCCGACCTCCACAGTTGTCCGATAACAATTTCATTTCCTACTTCTCCTCTGTGTCTCTAACGCACAACAACAACAAAACCAAGACGAATTCCGCGAGCAACACACCGCAGGAAACTCGTAAATCGCAAATTGCAGCCGAGATAGAAAAGGACAGACCTCGGGGCTAGACGTGGACTGCTTCTGCGTCATGTCGAGCTTCCCCTTCTCGAGCGTCACCGCGCCGAACGCCCCGTACTGCCCCCCCTTCATGACCGGGCCGCCACCGTCCGAACCACCGCCGCCCGAGCTCGGCGCCAGGAAGCACCGCTCCAGGAGAGCCCTCGCCTCCCCTCCTCCGGAGCTCCCGTCAAGCGCAGCAGGCTCATAAACGGAAGCCGAAGAGCACCTAACCGCGACGCCAACTCTCCGAACCGCCGCCTTCCCGAAAATCGGAGGCGACGGCGGGCCGCCGAGCTTCGGGGCGGGCAGCACGGGCTTGAGGAACGGGCAAGGCAAGGTGGGATTCTTCGCGGCGGCCACCTGAGCTTGCGAGCTCAGCGGCATGATCTGCGCCGTCCGGAACACCGGGTGCGACATCTTTCGCGCCGAAACTTCTCTCGGGGTTCTTCCTCCTCGAGCGGGCAAGAGAGAGAATTGGAGCAAGATGGTCGACGGTTCTTCTTCCTCTCTGGCTCAGTGAGAATCCATGGCGGTTCTGGAGGTGGGTCTCGCCTCAAGGTGGCGACTTTCTCTCTCTAGAGAGAGGGTTTGTGGGTCGGGGGAGGGTGGGGGTTTTGATGGATTGCTGTGGAACACAACCCAATCCGCTCGGGCGGAAACGAAGGAGGAAGAGGGGCGATAGAGAGAGAAAATGGACTCGGTGAGTCGACACACTGAGTCAACCAGTTGGCTCTTGATGACGAGGTTAGCTAACCCTCTACCGGCAGGTCTTCCTAGGAGATTAGTGGCTGAATGTCTCTTGTTGGGGGAGCCTCCATCAGATTCTTCATGTTTTGTCACCGTCCTCCCAATTTTTTTTTTTATATGGAAAAATTGATTTGTCTAAGATCATAGAAGAATTAGAAATTACTCGCTTTCATGGCGAAATATATTCTGTCAGGGTTTCAACGCTTGTCGCAGGTTATTCCTAACTTTCCGGTTTTTCATAATTTGGTCTTGACATCTCGTAACCAATAACGGTTTCTCCCAATATCGACTTTGATCATCCATAATCTTGTCGGGATCTTTGGCCACCTATTGGTCGATTTGATTAATTTTCCTAAATTATCTCGGTAAATATATTTTTATAGATATATGAAGTGTAATTTAGTGGCTGATCGCCCTTGTGCTATTTTTTAAATCAAGCTTGTTAAGTTGAATCGGTTCATTACGGTAAGAGACTCATGATTCATTTGGATGCAAGGGTTTGGATGAGGTTAGAGATTTTATTTGGGTAAATTACTTAATTTGGAATGATAAGATTTTCAGGTCATTAAAATGAGATCTTCCCTTTTTTGTCAATTCTTTCTTAGATAATCCCAAAAATTTGCTAGACTTGGAGGTGTATACTATACATGCTCTTTCCAATAAAAATCAATAATTGCTGTAATTGGCCATATACCTAAAATGTGGATTGAGATTGAGAATTTCAATTGAAGGCAAAAGTTTGAAATATGGTGAATTTGCTTTTCCTTTTTCTTTTTATTTGAGGTGCTTTTGAACTTAGCAATTCTATTTTCTTGAGTATATAAATTTGTAGACACTCCGAACTTTAAATAATCTTAGCACAATATAAATGACACTACAAAAGAGCCTCCGTTTGTGACAACATTATTATCATAAGATCAACGCCACTCTATCCCACAACTAGAGCCAAATTTATTCCACGAAACACCATACTTAGATAAAAAAAAATAAAAAATAACTCAAATATAAATACTCACTTGTTATTCAAGAAAGACCTGCATAATTTAAATTAAGCTAGTGCCAATCGAAGATCTAAATCGGCTTGACAAACTTCAGAGTCTAATCGAGCGGTATCGAGCATAACTGTTTTATCCTAATCTGTTAATAGTCCTATAAAATAGACAAGAAAATCCTTAAAATTTCATATAAAAAGGGAAGATGTTCCAACTTATTTAGCTCTATCTCGAGTTTATTCATAAATTGATTGGAGCAGAGAATCATCGATTCTAGCTCGAAAATCCAAATTCTCTGTTAGAGACGAGCTTCTACAAGTACTTTCATACTCAGATTGATTTCAAGTCCAGTTTGTAGGATCGAATATATAAATCGAGACGAGCCCGCCACCAGATCTGACCAACACGACTCGAATATACTCCCAAAAGTGTTCCAGGATGAAAGAAGAGCTGGGGCAGGACTGAAAAGACCTTGGCAAAACAACAACTCAATCTCAGACATCAGGTCCGAAGGCAAAAACCTCATTTCAGAAACTAGCAAGGTAGTTCAAATCGAAGAGCCTAACACTAATTATTTAGTGGACCAGCAAAAGCAAATCAGAAGCACAAACTTTCAACTGATGATTCAGTTTACAGCACTGTCAAAACTTGCACTAAAACAAAAACTAAGCGGTTCCGACAGAAGATACCGCAAAGATTGACAAAATATACTGCTCAATTGAGATAGAAATCAAAACAAACAGTAGGTAATCTAGAAGTTTAAACGGGAATTCAACGTTTTCCGCCGCCACCTCCAAGCTTAGGGCCCTTAGAAGGTGCAGCACCCTTGGGCATGGCTCCCTTGGATTGTGACTTCGAGGACTTGGCCATCGTTTCAGCCTTCTTCGCCTTCTTCTCATCCTTTGTCTTCTTGATCCTTTCCTTAATTTCCCTGCAGTGAGAAACCGATATGAAAAGCTGGTGAGTAGGGAGTGCAAACACACTCCATGGTGACAAGAGAAGAGCTCGTAAGTTATATACCTCAGAGCAGCCTCACGTGCAGCATCTCGAACTTCTGGCTTCTCAGCTCTCTTCTTCTGAATGACTTCCAAGGTGGCACCGACTATGGACCTGGAATACGGCTTCTTGGTGGCACGGCGCTTCTTCTTCACAGCCTCAGCAGCAATATCCTACAATATCGATAAAGGAGAAAAAGATATCAAAATTCTGCCGTTTCCTCATAACCGCATAACCCTTCTGGCTTATGCTTTCTTTACCTTCTTGTGCTGCTTCCGGTACATGGCCGTCCACGTGAGCTTTGACGGCTTCAAGCGGTTGTGGAAGTACCTCTTGCATTTCGAGTTGGCGAAGAGGAAAACCTACCAATGCAAAGCCAAGGAGCATTATTCACGAAAGGTACGACCAAGAAGGCCATCCACCACAAAGAAACCACGCAACAAGCCTCACCTGGGAATCCGAGCGGATAAATCTGATTCCCCTGCCAGGGTAAATCTTGGCACCGCTGAAGCGGCAAAGCTCAGTCCTATTATTCCAAAAGAAAAAGTCATTAGAAAACCAATTGATTATTCCGAATAAGCTACATTAGCACAACCAAACTACAAAGGAAACATGCGACAATCACCCGGGAAGACAAATTGCACAGTAGCAGACAGAAAGACATCTTTCATCTCATCAGAGCTTGTGCTACACACGAACATTCGCCGCCAACCACAATTTCCAAATTTCCCACGCCATCTATGGCTCAAAGGGTTCCAAACCCATATCTACTCTCTTCCTAATTCCCAAAAAACCCACAAAAGTTTCCTTCTTTCCCCTCAACTTCACGTCAACAGCAGAGCCAAGTCGAGCCCTGAAGATTCAATCTGCGTACTCGGCAGTTCCAGAGACGCAAGCAGAATCTTTCACAACATGCACACACGCACGATCCCAATCCCGAACAATCGGCATTCAATCAATCGATCAAACAAAAGCTCCATCACCAGGCATCAGCAGAACCCAAATAAAACACAGGAAGAATCCCCTGATTCCCGTCAAATCACATCTAGACAATAAACCACCGAAATGACAGCATGCAGACCGATTCAACGATGGAAGAAAAAGCGAACCGACCAGAGAGAAAGGGGCTTACTTGAGGACCATGGCGGCGGCGGCGACGGGAGGTGGTGGAGCTGGAGGTTCTGCCTCGCCGCTTCTGCAGGGTAAAGCGAAAACCCTAATCGCCAAACATTAAAAGCGGAGAAGAAGAAGCTAAATGGGCTTTAATAGTGCTTGATGGATGCAACTATTGGGCCTGTAAGTTACATATCAAATAGATGGGCCAGAAGAAAAGCCCATTTTGCTCACCATCCCTTGAAGAGGTTAGAAATTTCACATGGAATAATGCCAGGTAGAGTTCAAATTAATTTGCAAAATCGGTTTAGAAAATGAGGTGATAAGATCATGTGAAATATTCACTAAGGCTGTATTTGGCAGTCAAAATAAAATTTGAGATACAATAAAATTTATCATATTTTATGTTTAGTACCTACTCAAGATAAAATAAAGTTAGATATAAGAGGGATATAAACTAAATAAAATTATCTCATGGAGGAGGTGAGATAAAGGTGGATACAATTTCTATCCATAATAAAAAGTTATTTTTCTTGAATTACAAATTCTTAAATTAACAAAATTAGAATTATATGTCAATATAAATAATATTTGAATTATAATATGAGATTCAAATAACAAGAAAAATTTTAAAAAAATAGTTATTCTAATTTAATCTTATATTTATTTATATATTTGAATTTAATTATATTTTATAATATAAATTCAATATATAAATATATAAGTACAATTTACTATTTAACAAAATTTTATTAGAGAATAATGGATGGGGAAGAAAGAAATAAATAAGAAATTAATTAAAAATAGAGGAAAATAAAATAAAAAATAAAAATAAAATAGACAAGAGTATCATAAGAAATTTTTACCATCTCCATTTGTCAAATTTTTGGTTGATTTATATTAATATGATATAAATATATCCGACTTTATTACTATAATCACCAAACAATGGATTGGATATAGCAAAATCTCTTAATTTCATATCATATCCTATCTAGTCTTATCTTGTTTAGAAATTTAGACGACCAAATGTAACATGAGAGTTTTTCATATGGCTTGATGAATTAATATTGCGAGCCATTCTTATTAGGATTGAGGGATCAAGGAAATTGGAAATCGATAATCCCCTCAATCACATCTAATAAAGTGTGTCTCACTATAAGTTAGCTTAATTATTGGGGATAAAGGTATCATAAATCTTAACGAAAAATTAGTTGAGTCTTAAAAAATGAAAAATTGTAATAAAGTTTTAAAACATTTCAAATTGGTGGAATTTAAGTCATTCCATTAATTTGGTTCAATTTGGTTATTGAAAAAAATTAATGATATGGTTTTTTTTCTTTTATTTATGACACGTGCTGCTGATGTAGCTCCCACCAAGTGTCATATTATAAAAATAAATTGAAACTTTCAAATTTTTTTTAAAAAAATGGAAAGTTCTACAAGAAAAGGATTATAAAAGAAAAAAGGAATAGAATTAAGAAAAACGCGAAAATTTCTTTTGAAAAAAATCCAAGACACATTAGGAAGCTCAAGCAGTCATGGCCTCAGGCTTACAAATTCGTGTGGGCATGGACGCAGGCTCGAAGAAGCTCTAGCTTCCACGGTTGCGAGCTCCAAATCTCCTTCGTTCCATAAGCTTTATGAAGCTTGACAACCATCGTCAAGCCTGACAAAGCTTGAGTGGCCATTGTTGTGATCTCATGTCAAGGACCAAAGGTTGTCAAGGGCCCGCAGGCAATGGAGATGGCCAAGATGATCTACATATGCCTTGAAGCTTCTTGAGGTTTAAGATTTTCATGAGAATTCTAGAGTATTCCTACAGAGTTAAAGGAAATGTATATACGTGCTCTCGAGAATTCTTATTTAAAGAGCTAATTAGTAGATTGGGAGATTGGATCTCCATCGTTGGATCAAATGAGTGATTAATGGTATTAGCTAGGGGGCTCAACTATATATAGGCTCCCATCACTTGTATCATTCAAGCAATTGAGCAATAAAAACTAGTCTCTCTTAGAGCTTCTTAGAGCTTCTCTCTCTACTTAAGCGACTCAGGTAAGGGTGGACGAGTCATTTGGAACCTAAGTGGCAGTCCTTAGAAGCTAAAGGAAAGGACACCGCCAAGGAGGCCAGAGGCCAGCAAGTGTATATGGGGCATAAAGGAATACTTCAATATTATAGGGATCCCATATTAGATTGATTTAAAGATCACAGACAAATTAAACCGAACAGATTAATCATGCAAGAGAGTGAAATAAAGAGAGGCATACTTGAGGCCCTTGGTTGTGACAGAAACTATGCTAGTTGTTTTTGCTGCTGGTTGTAGCAAAAAATCCATATAGGGCATGGAATGGTACTTCAATACAATGAGGAACATATTAGACTAATTTAAAGATGACCTATAAAGTAAACCGGCCAGATTAATCATACAAGAGATATGAATAGAGAGAGATCGGTCACGAAAGTTGGAAATGGAGGTGCGCCTCGCCCTTTTGCTAAATGGAGAAACCCTAATTTTGGCCTGCCAAATTTCAAAAGCGACAAGAAGAAGCTAATGGCATTTTAACGGCTGGCATTTAAGCGACGCGGCCATAGGGTTAGTGCCAAAGGAGGGGGGAGTAGCTCACTATCGATGTTAGAAACTTCAGATTGAGTAATGCTAAGTGAAATCCAAATAAATCTATAAAATCAGTCTATGAAGTGTCGTGATAGAGACATATCAAATTCTCAATAATAAATTGTCTTATTGCCTGATGAACGAAAATTGTGAGCCTTTTTTAAAAACATTATTTTTTTTTTTTCATGAACTTTTTAATTTGACCAATTTAGTCCCAAACCTTTTTTAGTTATTTCTTTTTTTTTTTTTGTATCATACAACACTCCATTTCTTTTAAAAATAGATTTTTTTGGTCGAGGTTAACAACAGATTGAGAGTCAAGAGAATTGAGAATCGATAGCCAAAATTAGATCCAAGAAAGTGTGTCCCACTATCTTTTTTTTTTTCTTTTTGATCCATCATATATAACTCTCAAGTCACTTTTAGACTTTTTCCATATCTCTTTGTAAGATGTGGGAGTCAAAACCCACTCATGAAGCTAAAAATCCCCAACCCAACCTCTTGAAAAGATGGGAATTCAAACCCGCCATCTTTCTCTTCTCATATGGGAAGGAAAGGGCGATCACTAGAAAAACCTCGGTGGTTTTGTCCCACTATCAGTTAGTTGAGTTCTTTTGCAATGATTTTGCTAACTAGTTAGGGGGTGCATGACAACCTCTGATTTCTGTTCCAGAAATAATTTTTCTATTCCAGACTTGTTTCTGGAATAGAAATCTGTTTGATAAAATTATTTCATTTTTCTATTTCTGAAATAGATTTTGGTTCTAAAAATAGGTTTGGAATAGAAATCAGAAGTAAGAATTTTCTACTTCTCTATTTCTGGAATAGAAATGAGAAATAAAAAATTTTCTCATCGTTCGTTGCCGCCGACCATTATCCGCTGGACGCCGCTCACCGCCGTCAGTCGCCGATCGCCGCCACCGCCACCATCAGTCGCCGGTCGCCGCCGCCGCCTATCGTCGGTGGTCGCCGCCGCCGTCTTTCGCCGCCAGTCGCCGGTCGTCACCGCCACCAATCGTCGGTTGTCACTGCCGATCACCGGTCCACCGCCGTTCGAAAGGAAGAAATTTTTTATCGTTATCAAACGAATTTCTATTTTTGGAATATAAATTTTATATCGTTATCAAACGATTATTTTTGCTTAGAAACTCATCTAGAAATAGAAATAGAAAAATCTATTTCTCTTCCACAAAACAATTTCTGGCCGAATGGTTATCATTCACGCCTTACTAGTTCAACAAATTCTTTTGCATGCCAACACATGTAGGTAAGAATTTTCTTTATTTTTTTGAGTCTTTTGAAATATATAACAGCTCAATTATGAAACTTTAAGAGAATCACTGTTTACAAGTGGAGGTATAACCGAGTTGAGTTTTTCTCTTTTCCAAACATGTTGAGTTAACTTAAGCTCCATTTATTTTGAGGAAAATAATTGACTTGAAAAACTTTTTTCTAAAAATGATCACTTATATTATTTTAAAAAATAATGAATGAACGATATATATATATATATATATATTTTTTTATTTTTCATAATCTATGAAAATCTTTAGCCATAAATTATTGTCGATAATGAAAACATTTTTCATAAAGTAATTATTTCGAGCAAGTATAAGCAATCATTTTTAAAATATATATATTTTTTAAATTATTCATTCTCCGTAGCTACATATTAATGTGTTGGTTTTTTTTTTTTTTTTGGTCGATAAAACTTCATTCATTACTCATTAGGAAATTCACCATAGCAATGTCTCATGTCTTTATATAACAGAGAATAGAGACAATGGGGAATAGTAGACTGCAAGTTAATAGGCAAAGACGCATTTTGGTGGGCCTTCACTACCCAATTTGCACCGTGATTTGCTTCTCTCGGACAAAAGATAATTGAGACACCCTCTAAGCAATTCAGGAGAATGTGTTAGAGTTAACTTAGACATATTTTAGTGGTCAAGCTTGAGTTAAGGGATTGGTGATATTTGCAAATAGGGCACTGGAGGCAGCGTCAAGTGACAGTGGGGGAGAGAGAGAGAGAGAGTCTCTGCTTCATGTGCATGACTGAGATAGGAGGATGGAGAGAGGAAGTGGGGGGAAGAGATTGGCATACAATTTAGGAGTAAACAAATCTTTTCAGTTTGGAAGAAACGCAAATTGAAGGTTTTTAAAAATGAGTATGGATTTTGATATGTCCCGAAGCCCTGATGACCCTCCCTCTCCCTTCTGTGTCACAGAGCTCGCAACTCGTGACCAAGTGGAAGTCGAGCTCGAACATCTCGTGCCTGCATGAGTCGCGAGCCCGGCGAGCCACAAGATCGGCGAGCTCCATGGTGGACCTCGCAGTGGCCATGGGAGAACAGGCCCCAATCTGGTCCGAATCAGGTCGCCCAGCCTCGATCAGACTAGATCTAAAGCAGCAGCAACCGTCACCGGCCTTGAGTCTGAGGTTGGCGACAACCCAGGACAGCAGGATTTTGGAAAAGGAAAATGGCAATTTTGTCAAAAAAATTATGGAGTTGTGAGGATAGAAGTTGACATGAAAGTGAAAAACTCAGTCTCTGAAATGGAGATAGATATTTGAGACGTGGGTGCGGACTTCATAATGTTCTTTGTAATAGTCTAAGCAGTAATGATCTCAAGCTTGACTAGACTCGCTTCCAATCTTCTCCAGTGAAGCTTGAACTCAAAATGCATGCATAACGGTTGACATATGTGAATTTGACTACTCAATCAGCCTAGCAAGCTAGTTAGAATCACGAGCTTGACCGAATCACGGGTTCGACATGGAAAAGCATACTTGACAAGCACAGAAAATGGTTCATGCCTGAGGTGCACCTCTCTGTCTAAAGTCAACTCTCAGATAAAAACCGCCAAATTTTTCATGGCGCACGTCCATTGTGCCAAAGACAGACTGAGTCATCTGTACATCAGTTGACTAAAAGGTCAACAAGTTATTTCCCCGGCGTTCAATTCAGCTAATGAGAAACCAGAAAGCATGCGGTAACCTGAAAAGGAGCCCACAGTGAAACACAAGGGACTCCCTTTCACATTCACGGCGAAGCCTCTCACAGATCACTGGAGGCGACTTCCCGAATCTGCGCAGCTTCTGAGGCTATGATCTACGGTTATGCAAGATGATGCAGAGTCAGTTAGGCTAGGCTCTGGTGCTACGGCATCTCCCCTTCCGGTTCTCAACCGTGATACCTCCGCTTTCAGCTTTCTCACATCCTCTAACATCTCTGAGAGGACCCTGCGCAACTTGTGGACGCGTGATTCCAGCCGGTCCAATCTTTCATCAATATCCTACACAAGAGCAACATTGTCACCTTTGTCCTATTGCATACATTGATGGATCATTATGTTCAGTTCAAATGGGGGCATACCAATTCTTCAGTGGTGTTATTGGAAACCTCTGTGGTCGTCTCCCTCGTCCTTTTATTGTTCCTATGAGAAAAATTCAAAAGGAAAGGCAATGGCATTGACTCAGTCAGAAGGGCAAACTTACTAATGATCTGTCCATGGGAGTGACGGAGTTCCACAAAAGAAATATAGCAGGACCGAGAATCACCTAAATTGTGGAGCAAGAACCTGACTTTTCTCAGGTCGGGTAATTGCAGCATCTTTCACGACAACCATTGTGGTCAAGTCGAAGCGGATAAGGTGCACAACCTGCAAGACAGCAAGGCACAAGAACGTGATTTTTTTGCAGGTTGCACAACCACAGTATCGGCCACATTGGGATCAAGAAGTCTGGTGATCATCTAAACACCTATATCAGTCCGACACAAGACACGCCGAGTGTACTAAGGGCAAAAGCCGTGACACACTTCAATCTCTCGTTCTATAGGGCTAGCCTAGCAATTCGTGTTCACATGCCACAATCGGGTATTCAAATTCAGTCGAGCCAGTGTCCCTATAAACACTAAATTTCTTTACAACTACGCTACATCACTTGTGTCGATGCAATCCGCGTCACGTTTACATTCAATCGTACACAAACCACTTAATTCGTATCGGTAATTACCAGCCCTACTCACAGTCCGCCACACCACATAATTATATCCGCCCTGCTGTACCAGCCTCAGTACACCTACCACCCCACCCACCCACCCACTCGCCGCCACAACGGATGCCGAAACGACAAACGGGCAGATGTCCACGATCAAAAGAGAGACGACCCAGAAGACATCCCCAGTCCAAACCCAGAATCCATCAACCGCAGCCCACTAAACTCAATCACAAGCCAATCGGACCGGAATCAAGAAACCGACCCACGACCAGAAATCAATCTAGATAACGCTGCAAAAAGCGGGAAGCGTCAGGATCCCATGACCAGAGAGAAATCAGAGGAACCTGCGACGCTGACCGATGATGGGGAGCCCTCCTTCCTTCGTCGGAGCTCGGGAGGAGCAGTGGAATTTGGAGAGAGACAGAGAGAGGGGGGTGGGTTGGGAAGGAGACGGAGGCGTCGGGTTCGGGAAATTTTTGAAAGCGGCGAGGAATGACAAGAGGCGTGACTTCAGCTATTTGTCTCTTTTAAGATTTTCTTTTAATAACATAAATACCCCTTAACTTTCATCTAATATGAAATATAATCCCTAAATTTTAAATTTATTCGATATATATTCAATTTAATCTATAGTTTATACGTAGATTATATGAAAATGTTAAATATTGTCTCTGAACTTGAATTAACATTTTCATACAGTTTATGGGACTAAATTGAACATACATTAAAATTTCATAGGCCATATTAAAAAAATTAAAAGTTCAAAAGTTATATTAAGCTAAAATTTCGAAGGCATATTGAACAAATTTAAAGTTTAACGAAGGACAATTGTGTCATTTACCCTTTAAGATGCTATACTAAAAACCCTAAACTTTAGGGATATTGCAAGTTTACCCCTAAACTTTCAACTGCTCACCAACTTTCATTTTGCTACGGTCATCATCCATATGTTATTTTTTTTCATTACAAAAATTGCTGAACATGAAATTGTTAATATTACTATCGTTTATGGAACATCACGCATTTAAAGAAAGATAATTACTTTTGGATAGAGCCATTACAATAATGAACTGTAAAGTAATGCTAATACAACTAAGGTAAGTTATTGCAAATAGAGGACAAAAAATTTACAATTGAAATCGAGGTGTCTACAATATTTCATGGAAAGCTATTAAAGTTAGAAAATTCAACCTTATGAGACTTAGAGGTTAATTACTGCATTTGAAGGATGATTACTGACTTGTTATTTACAAAAACTTATCAAGAATCCTAATTACTCACAACCATTTATGATATTTTACTATTTTAGTGCTTAATCACTAAATGTTACCATTTTCATGTTACTCTTGATCAAATTAGCATTCACAACAATAATATTACTTAAACATATGAAATCAAGTTACGAAGATAAATTATGGGAAAAATATATATAAAAAAAATTATACACTTATTACATTGATACCAATTCAATCATAAACCTTTTATTAAATCAATTTAGTCATAAATCATTTCGCATTGGTACCAATTTAGTTCATCCGGCCAATTAAACTAAAAATTGCTAATGTAGACACTAGCCATCTTACATGGCACTACTTGTGATGATGTGGAAATTTTATAATGTTTTTGGAATTAATTGATTTTTTTTCTTTTTTTTCTTTCCCTTTTCTTTACCATTTCTTTTTGTCGGTGTCGGCATGGGTCACTAGCCACAGCCATGCTCGATGAGATTGCCTTCGCTTGCCACAAGCAAAGGTCAACCTCACCAAGCTAAGGGCGAGTGTCGGCCATCCAGTCGCGGCCCCCCTTGCCAAAACTGGCAAGGTTGACCCTTACCTAGGCTAAGGGGGTGTCACGTGATGGTCAACCTTGCCATCTCTCAAGCAACACTCAACAGGGCCAATTCTCGCTCAAGTGAAACCACCCTGACCTAGTGAGGCCAATCCTCGTCAACCATGGCTATGGGTGGTGGTCAGTGATGGCCACCGAAAAAAGAAAAGGTAAAAAATAAATAAATAAAACTATCTAAAAATTCAAAAAATATTAAAATATTATTAAAAATGTACATGTTAACGTTGGATGGCCAGTATTCACGTCATTAATTTCCAACCTAAATTAGCTGAATGAACCGAGTTGGCATCAATGCGAAAAGATTAGGATTAAATTGTATAATTGAAAAGTTTATGATTAGATTGGTACAAAAGTTATAGATTTATGACTTTTTTGGTAATTTTTCCCATAAATACAACCCACAATCACTCCTTATAGGATGATTTCAAGTAAATTATGAAAGATTTGAGGAAAATTAAGGACTCCTTATAGGATGATTGTTTTGTTCTAGGGGTAATAAAATAGAAGAGGATAAAGTCGGTTTGTGCACTTCAGGTTCGTGATAGTGCGCGAAAGGGAACAATTTTTTTTTTTTTTTGGTCAGAAAAAGGGAACAATTAACTACCTAGCTACTATAACAAAATGTTGGTGAAGCCAAAATTCAGACAGCAATAACAATGAGTTCTCCAATGTCATGCCACCGCAACTATTGAGAACTCTTCATATCCGAAGGGATATTAATCAATAAATTGAGTTAGTTCCAAGCATGGGCCCCTGGCTAAAGCCACGGCATTCTTTTTACCTATATTTAAAAGCGCATGAATCTGATCTTTCACATGCTTACGTAGGCAATCTGTTGCTATTGAATTATTTGGGAGTGATAGGGCTTCTCACCAAGTGGAGCTCTCGGCAAAGGCTATCTGCCCTTAATCAAAGGGCCGCCGATGCTGGTGCCTGCGGCAGCTCCTCCGAAGCCGCCCCAAATGGCATCATCACATTCCTAGGACATGGCGCCACTTCAGAAGTGAGTAAGATCCTCGCAACAAAAGCAACTCCCAAGGTAAGCCCCTCGGCGAAGCCCATATATATGAAAAAGAAAGGGCTCGATCACCCAGGGAGAACCCAATCTATGAGAGGATGGACTAACAAAAATCCACCGAACCCACAAAGGAGATAAAAAGTGAAATGCTTCTCCTTAAAAAGAAAAATGAGTAGTATAGATAATTGAGCTGTGACTTATAAATAGGAAGATAAGGAGATAACGGGCGAAGAATATTCATGATATTAGGTTGGATCTCTCTTCATTCGCTCTATTCACGGAGCGGCATACCAAAAAAAAGAAAAACATTCTATTTTAGGAATAGGATTGGAAGCAATGACTTAGAGCTAAAAGCAGGCGTCCTCCATATTTATGACTAAATTAGTACAAAAGTAATAAATTTATGGCTTTTTTGGTAATTTTTCCAATAAATACAACCCATAAAGTTGAATCACTCCAATAGGAAGATTTCAAGTAAATTGTGACAGATTTGAGGAAAATTAAGGACTTATAGGTGGAAACCTTAAAAGCATTATTTAATTGGATACTTAATATATTCTATCATTATATTATATAGTAGGAGCATGCCCCTATGACCGCGTAACCCAAAATTTGGCCAAGCTGGGCTAAGCTGGACTCCAGACTACTCACATGGACAAACTGAGTATATACGTAATAACCGTTCGGCCTTGAATTTACGCTAGATTCCAGACTACTTACATGGATGAACTGAGCTTACGAGTTAAGTTTTTATCCATATACTTGACGTTGATGCGGCTCATTCGGTATTCTACCATGCAAGCAGGCATCGTATTAGCAATGTAAAACTTTGAAGAAAGAGAGAGAGAGAGAGGTTTTGGTCCGCGACCATTTGGAGGTGGTGCCGGGATTCCGAAGTTTAGATGGATGAGGGGGAGAATCGAGGAGGGCGATCGCCAAAAGCGGCGTAGATCCGAGATCTAATAGGGAAAGGTGGGCTGTATTTGAGCGAGTGTAGTCGTTCATTGGCTTGCAGTCTCTTTTAGAAATCTTTCGAGGGAAGATTATATTCATACTTTAAAAGAGTTTCCTGCTTCAAATCCTCATGCTTTATGAACTTTAATGCCTCGAAAGCTCTATGCAAACCTCCTCCTCCAGACTCCGAAGCCCCTTCGAAGTGATTTTGCCGTGTGGATAAAGCGCAGAGAGATTTGCCTTCTTTTTCTTTTCTGAATTTGGGTTACATATTTTACTGAGCATGACTCACGTTCTTTACCACAGCGATGAGGGTGATGACCTCTATTGGTTTAAAATCGGTCTATTTTCATGTTGTTCTTCCAAAGAAGAGGATGAAGACTCTGTAAAAGAGTGGGATAAATCCGTAAGTCCCTTTGTATCCGCATCACCCCTAAAGTGTGTACCAAAGCGAAGGGGAAGGAATAAAGTAACCGGTAAAGATAATGAATTCAGTCCTGAGCAAATGTACAGATTCCAATTCAGCTTTCGACAAGAGCCGTTCTTCACTTTCATATAACGATTGGATGTGGAGAACTCCTTGAACACTCAACTAGTCCCCACCAAGTATGACAGTCGATCCTAACCAAGTATGACAGTCAATACTCACCATCGTCACAATGTAGTTTTCCAATTCTAAGTTGAAGCCATGAAGACTCCTTGTAAAGCAAAACAAGGAGTACCACCAAGATGGTGGTACTCCTTTCTAATGGGCGTCGCTCGTGCTTGTTCGCGCACTAGAAGCAGAAATCAAAAAGGCTAGCAAGAGAGTGAAGATAGAAACTTGCATGTCTCCTTTCCAAAAGGTTGCTACACTAGCAATTGCTGTCCTTTGCCCACGCAACATTACTGCAGGAAATCCAGATGAAACATGATGCACGCTTATGTTCACGACCATCATTACTGTAATGCACAGAGTGCCGTCCTCGACAACTTGGGTATTGAAGACATCGAGCAAAGGTTACAACAATTTCAACCAAGGAAATTCTGGCCACAACTTGCTCCGGCCATGGAAGGTGCGATGGAGAAATCTCTCGTTAAAACTGCAAGGCATGCTTAATTGATGCCTGGCAACTATCAGAGGACGTTCAAAGATTGCAGAATGAGATACGAAAACTACTACTTCTATGATAATCAAATTGCAAATTCTTCTATGCACGAGTGACGTACTACTTGGAGATACGCTTTACTCCGGCAGGAGTTTTTTTTACTTGTGATCAAGGATACACCATCAATCACACAAGATTCAAGAGGATGCATAAGTTTGACAATGGCATTCTTTCCACCATCATTTTCATATGAAATAACACTATTAGTACTCCATTCCTTTTCTTTTATGGCAATAGCTTCTGCCCCGCATTGCAGATGCCCAAAAGGAGCCTTGGGTTATTTTTTACAATTGCATTGACATGACTAAAGTTCCCTTTGGAACCTGCAACCTATGTTTCTCACCTATTCACAAAATAACCCTCAAGTTGGGCTTCCCTTTGGGAATAAAGTTACATCGTAACACAGAATAGATGAGCGGCCCGCCACCTTTTTTTGGCTTTGACCGATTTACCTTGATTGGATTGCCCAAGAAAAGAAGATGTTTCTTCAACTTCCCGAAGGAGAACAAAACTGGACGTTAGCATGTTGACATTGTCCTCATCTTTCTTCCTCTGAACACATGTTTACCAGATTTATGAACTCAACCAGCCCAGCAGATTAATCAGAAATGTAGAGAGCACCAGCAACCACATATCTATGTGAGACAGAGGCACCGCAAAAGCTGCAAAAGCACATGCGGTGTCAAATACAAATGGAAAGGCCGACAGTAAAGATAGCCAGTAGAAGAAACATTTCAAATCTAGACAGCCAACAATAAAATGCAGAAAAAATTAAACGTGACTAAATTTCGGAATGGCGCATGTGATCTCATGATTCTTATCTGACTAGAACTTAAATCATGTCATCAATATACAAAGATAGAAAAATCTTGAATATAAATTAAAAAAAAAAATGAATGAAAACCCTTCCACCTGCAACTCTAGACAACATATTATAATATGAAGAACCATCAAGATGTAAAAAGTTTTGTCACTGTATTTACCAACTGTAAGCTCAATATAAAGGAAAGTTGCAGAGGAATCAAATTACAATTGACACAGAAATTGAGCTTGCTGTGAGATAATACCAAAGGAAAGAAAAAAGGTGACTTCTGGATCAGGAATAACAAATAAGATTGCACCAAGTACCGGTAACTACCATGAAAGCCAAAAGTGAAACCTACGGTTGCGTGAAGAACATTTAATGAAAATTAAAGTCTCTCACTATGAATTAGTCGTATAACTTGATCAAGACAATTAGAAAACAGAAAAAAAATTGCAGCCTAGTTCACTCATTAATGTGACATAGCATGGCTATCCACTGGCATCCACCCTCACTTCATTTATCAAGTACTGAATAATATGAACAGATGACAGAATCTCAAAATATTATTCTGAACTCTAACTACCCTAATGTATTAGAGCTGTCAGGGGATAAACCACCCTTTTTCCCTGATAGAAATCAAGAGATGGTCAATACAGTCAGTGTAGCAACGATGAATAAGAACTATCTCTTCAAAATGATTGCACCCCGAAGATGGAATTGAACCATGAACACAAGATGGATCAATCAAATTGTGAATCATTTGGAAGCCAAGACGCGAATTATCACTCTATTGCAATCCCAATCAATCAACTCAATGCTCCAAATTTTCCACATTGGATCTATCACTCCACTGACGACAAATGCCCTAAAATGCCGCTCAACTTATACATAATTAATGTTGTTGTGCTATTATTACATATATTTCAAGCTCATGATCACTAGTCACAATTTTCAATTACCAACGCCATTGAATCATGCTGCTCTACAAAGAAGATTGCCAATTTTAAATCCTGTTCCATCCAGATGCATCAACAGATCTTAAAGCCTAAACCATAGCATAACTAATCTTTAAGAAAGCATAAACAATTTACTGCATTCTTCACCATGGTCTTTCACTTGAATTATTTCATAATCCACCCCTCACATGCAATGTATTAAAAAAGAAATTATCAAGATAAATAGAGAATGTCATCTCCAAACTAAGAAGCTTACATGATTGAAGTGGCGCAAGAGAAGGGGATACAGGGCCTTCTCCGAGACCTTTATCCTCAACTGGAGGGGAGGCAATTGACACCGTTGGCCCTGGCGAGAAAGATGGAGAATGCCTTGATGTTGGAGACATATAAGGTGAATGCACAGCAGGTGCAGGAGGTAGAGAGGTCGGAGTTTGAGCTGGACTAGAATGAAAAGGTGAGGCGGCCGGAGCAACTGCGATCCCACCACATGTACAATCCGTTGTGTGACCTGACATAGGACCCATCCTTCGAGGACTTGAGATAAAAAGGTAGCCAAAATATACAGAGATCTCACATTTAGGACAACGTGGTACTGGATGCGGGTGAGGTGAGGGAGCTGGGGAATATGAAGAAGGCGAGCTATACGGGGAAGCTGATGGCACAAAGCCAGGTGATGGAGAAGGTGTAAGGGAGCCCTCCAAATAAGATGACAAGCTGACACCTTTAACATTGCCAAAAACTGAATTATTAAGACCGAGATTTTCGGGAGATCCTGAGATTATTTGAGCTAATTGCTTTAATCTTTGCGGTTGAAGATTCCCATAATCAGAAGTAACAGAAGCCTCAATTGTGACAAAGGGAGCAACTGTTGAACCCTCCATATTCGTAACTTGCACATATACATTCTGTTGGAGAAACAAATCAGCAAAGTATAAAAGGGAAAGAGTGTCAGAGTACAGAATTAAATTACAAAACAGAGATGATAGTAAGGAGGAATTCATATAAACATATTAGATGCTTTACTCCTGGTGAAACATAAAATGCATGTACAAACATTGTAGAGCTGATCTTGAATCTCATCTAGCAGCTCTTGTTGGAAGCATTGCAAGATCGAGAAGATCTTGACACTAAACTCGATGCAATGTACCTTGTGTTTTGAAAATTAACATTTTTTAACAAAGAACCAACATGCTCCATGTACATGGGGATGTGTACAGAAGCAGGTATATGATAAGTAACTCATTAAACAACTTTACCTAGTAATTCTTCCCCTATCCAATTTCAAACTTACACTCTGCAGAACAACAGACTTCCAACATCATGCTATTCATCAAATTTTAACTTTTCGGTCACAATAGATCTCAAAATGGTGGTTCAGGTGAAATTCTAAACACTTAGATGGAGCAGATTAGTAAAATCCGTCTGGACAACTGGCTCACCTCATCAGACCTTAGATGCAATCCCTCTTTCAGCTGTTCCTTGAACTCAACAAAATTCTCCTGTATACCATATATAGACTGGTAGAGAGTAAAATTAAATAGGATCTGGGGCATCTGCCAAATTGAAACAGTTGGGTTCACAGTGACTCCCCCAGGAAACTTCAAAATCTGAAGTTCAGATGGTTGCCCAAAAAGGGAGGCTGTAACAGTTAGATTAGATTGCTGGAGGAAGAGGTCAATCAAATACGATCTCAGAACGCTTAGCGACACTTGATTAATTGGACCATTCATTTGGTCAGACAGAACACCAAACACCACATCAGTATAGTTAGTCGAGTCTGATTGGTGCACCGATAATACTGCCACCTGCTCAATACACTTCTGCATTAATTTCATCTCTGATTAAAAAGTAAACAAAATATGCAGTGTAACATTCAATTACCTTTGTATCTGGAACCTCAAATTCACTGTATATGTCATATTCTAACCTTCCAATGAACATAACAATCTCGGAAACTGGCTTTTCCAACCGAAAAGATACCTGAACAGTGGCTGTTAAACAGACATATCAAAGGTTGAGTGAGTATTAAGAAAGGAAAGAGTCATGTACATAAGAACAGATAACAAAAAGAAAGCATGGGCCACTTCATAGTATTATTTGTAAGAGCTCAAAGGTAGGACAAGTTGATTTTTCCAGTTCAAAGGCACTCACAGACATCAGTGTAAAACTAGTTCCTTTGATGTCATTTCTCACTGCTCAATTTTCAGTCACAAAAAATTGTTATGACCAGCAAAGGCTTGACTTGGATGGCATGTGCCCATTTGGGTATCTATCTCACAAACTGATGGAAGGGTGAGCAGGACAAAGAGGCCAGGAAAGGAAATCTATTTGACCTTTTCAACACACAAGAGCCGCAACATCAACGAATGCAGCAATCAATGCCTCATCACGATACATGTCTGATAAGTAGACAGCATGCAGTCATTCACTTATACACCTTCTAAAAATATGTACAGGATTTGTGATAACCAGAGGGGCAAAAATAAGCATGCCATTATCTCATATCAATCAAATGAAAACTATATTCTAGAGAGGGGGGGGGAATAAATTGTCTTGTTACATAGGCATGTAGAGGACACCTTACGAGCTGGATTCATCATTTATGATAAGCTAAATTATTCTTGGAACACGCTAATCAGACACAATAGAAACAGAGACAAAGTGATGTAAGGCTTGCCTAGTGCCTACTCGTGAAGGTAAAAGCAAATCCTTTACTATTCACATTTTAAATATCTAGTATCGAACCGATCCAATAATTTTTAGTTAGGATAAATTAGATTCAAACATCAGTATTTACAGGTTTTGGCTTGCCTCACAATTCCACACTTATGCTATGGTTAAAGGCATGATGGGGAGGAAAATTCAAAGAAAGTGCCCACTATTTTAAATTTTCCGTCCATAACCTACTCAAAAAATTTTAAATTTTTAAAAATATTTCCACCCAAATTTTCTTTCCCCCATTGTCCCCAATTTCCCAAACAAAGCATTAATCTATGTCAAATAAGCTAGAATATTGGAGAGACTACAAAAGGTCTATGAAGTTAAGAGCTTTATTCAGAAATAAGTTATTATTAGTGCCTATCAAGCTTAAAGTTGTGAGCAATACTCAGGGAAAAAAAAATTCCTTCGGATAGTATGTCCAAGAGTCAACAGATCATCCTTTTAGAATACCCCACCCCCCTCTTTCCTCTAGTTTCTCGTGTGCATAACATACTTCATACTCTTATCCGACTCAACCAGTCTACAATCAAACTATTCTCCAACTGACAGCAGATTATTATCTGTAGAACACTGAAAAGTACAGATATAACAACTTTCTTATCTTCCAGATTGGTGACTTTGATTGAAATTCATCCTTCTAAAAAATGCAATTTCGGTGAGCCAAAGGAAGGTGCTGTTGATGCGCCTTATTTTACCTTGATGTAGAGCATTTAAACAAAGTAGCAATTATGAACACGAATACCGTTGAACTCGGGCTGCAATAAAGTCATTTAGATTTGGTAGATTTTAGGTTTGCCTAGCTCCAACTACTTGATAGAATACCAATAGAGAGAAAAATTCTTCTTTCCCCACACTTGAATATTCTCGCCATCCATTTCTATTATTGTCCTATATAAAAAAACATTCGCTCATAGTTCAAAGGACAACACTGAACTAACAATAGAGCTTGAATTATCAAATATAGAACTCCTCAACTTATATGACTCTTTTCGACCAATATATTTTTATATATATGACTCGGCCCCGCCACATTAAAGACATACTAGCTATTTGATTCAAGAAAATGATGAAAAAGCCAATAAATACAATGTCAACACACCAGAGCGCTATCATAAACTTAAAATGCATCAATCACACTCGCCATACAAATCCTTGAGTGTGTGACTCAATTGACATACTAAATAGAACATATGGCTATTTGTTTCTGCATAATGATGAGAAGTCAGTACAATAACAATGCAGCACACCATAGGACTGTCACAAATTGAAAACATATGAATCCCTCTAGCTTTGCTAGTCAAATCAAACATCTCATCTAACAATCCATCCATGAAAAATATCCCTCAATTTAAGAGGACACCACCTAGTTTGAAATGACATTCTCAAAGATCCTTTTGTTTCTTTGGTATGTACATACCCTGTGGTCTCTCAACTGTTGTCTGAAGTCAAGTGGATCGGCACACAACCTATGTTTGCAAGTGCATTAATTAATATGAGTTTGGCATTGATGAAAAAATACAAATGTCAACGGAAAGTAGCAGGAATCAATATTGCTCCATCAAAACAAACTAGAGCAGTGAATGCACAGCTCAATTCGATGTTAAGTAATATATCTAATGACACATTTCGTAAAGCTGCCCTGACCAGGAATCGCATTTCAGTGTACTCTCTTTTACCTCAAAGATAACTCAAGAAATGGCACTACTCTTTGGGGCTATAGATCCATCAATGTTATTAATGAAGGGACTATTTCCAGTAAAGAATATTTTATGTTAATGCAAGTAAAGGGAGATTTTGGCCACAACATGATCCAATGGGTCCGCTGAGAAGAAAGCGTCCAAGATGGAATTTCTAGAAATTTAAAAATAAAGGCTCTTCCAACTGAATTAAAGGCTGGAGGGTTGTTTCCTAATTTCTATGGTTTCTAGTTCAAATTTATTTCCTAATTTGATGTTCCTTAATTTAATATTTTCCCAGTTTAATATTTCCCAATTTAAGATTTCCTACTTTAAAGTTTCCAAGCTTAGTATCCAAGTCCCTCTAAAAATAAGAGGTGAATTCTCAGTTGTATGGATTAAGATTTTTGAGTTGATAATATCTGAGGATCTCTCTCAAGTTAGTGAACCCAATTCTTTGGTGGTGAACCTTTAAAGTTCTTCATCCTTAGTTGGTGGAACACTCCCTTATGCTTTGGTAGTAAACTCTTTTATCCCAAAGCTATTTTTTCGCAAACACATCAAACACTTTCTTTCCATCAAAGCATTCCACATTCTTACCCAAACTCACCACGCATCAATTATTTATTCTCGGTGGCCTCAATGGGGTCTGTGCGCATGTGTGCCTATATGTATAACCATTTTTGCCTTAGGAAACAGCTCTTGACTATTCTAATTGAAGATTTCCTATCCTAGATGTTGTCTGGGTCCTCAGTGAAACAAACTCATCTCAAGATAGCAGTCGGAACTACAGAAGAAGCTGTCGACAATTGGCTCATGAACCGCAGTGTAAATTCTGCCTACGGATTCTTTCAGACAGCAGCAACGCCCGATCTCCAGGAAGAACATTACATATTGGTAAACTCGAGACCTCTAAATTTAGACACTTTACCGCTAGTCCGCTAGTATGCACTGAGCCCCCAAAACCAAGCACATGCCCATCAAGTGTAAACGCCGAAACCCTATCAATGTCCCGAGGCACCACGAAACCGAAAAACCCGGCTCCTAGACAAGCAAAACAAAGAACCCTAGAAACCCAATCATCAGCAGAGACCAAATCGCGCAGCGTCAGTTCCTAAAATCGGAGCAGAAACGAACACAACCGCACTAAAATAGTCGCCGCCCACTGAACCGTAAGACCAGCGAGGACTGAGGTCCGAGAATCGTACCGCCGCGCTTCACCGCATCCTTCGCATCGAAACCGGATCGCGCGCTCCGCAGCGGGACCACCCAGAAGATCCCCGACAGGAAGACGGCGAGGCCTAGGAGCAGGACGAAGACGCACCGCGGGCTGATCTCCCCGCGACGCGGCGGAGCCCCACCGAACATCTCTCGCAGCAGAACCGCGAGCCCCCACCGCCGCCGCCGCCGCCGCCCGCCCCGCCGTCGCCATATTGCCGCCGCTGCAGGTTTCGCTGCTCGGATTTCCCCATTCGCAGAGCATCTGGGAACTTTCTCTCTCCTCGCCGCACGCACGGACACAACGCCAAGCTTTCTCTCTCTAGCTCTGCAGTTTTTCAGTTCAGCTTTCTCTCTCCTCGGCGCACTGGCTCTGCGCTACTACTGGTGGGGGGAGAATGGGAGAGGCAAGCGTTCATGGAGGACATATGCTTTCTATTTATCTAATATATTTATTTATTTATTTGTTTATTTTCATTAATAAATAAGCTCAGATAATTTAATTTTTTTCTTTGTTTGGATTATATACTTATGGATGACTCCAAAGAATCTTTTTTTGTTATGATTTCAATATACCAAAATCGAATTTAGAAAGAGGATTTCTTTCCAAAGAAATATCATGACAAAATTCCAAGGAACTCAGCCATTAGGGATATGTGATTTTCGTCGACTTTGTATATGGTTGGTACCCATAATTTCGAACCCTCATTAGATTTGGATAGAGCTAGAGGAGTTTCTTCAGCAAATGTATTACCATTCTGGGAAATTTTTTGAATTTGCTATCGAAGGCTTATACCTAAAGACTTATTATAGTGATATCTCATGCAACCAGGGACATGGGTGGCCTGTACTGGGTTTAACTACGTATTAGTGGTAGGATATGGATTTATCTCTATTCATTTGGGATTACTTAAGAGTTTTAGTTTAGTAATTTGGAGAGGGGACTAGAAGATTTAACTTGATACCAACCTTACCCTTTTTAGTGGATTTAATGTCAATCTAAGTCTTTGTGTCTATCTAATCGTATTCTCTTGACACATGGCCGAATATCTTCCATTTGATTTAATTTGCACGAATCACCAAATGGCGAAACACTACTCACCAACCTTCTTACTTATAAATACCCCCAAATTATTAGCCTAAGAATAAGAATTTGCAGCAGAAAAACTATCACTAGAAATCTTAAAAGGTACTCCACCTGTCATTCAAGTATGAGGGGAGTGCTCGAATCTTTTCTCATGTACTCTCTACTTCATTTCATTCATATTAATCATGCGTAATCCTTATAAAAAGGAATCACGAGTAACATTGTGACAAGTTTATCCGCATTATTCTAATGTTTCAGCAACCCAAATAGAATAAAGAGCTTTTGATTTGGTACCTCTTGCCCACCCTTTCTCTTCTGATGTGATACAATGCATGTTGCTTTTTTCTTTTTTTCTTTTTTTGGTGACCATGGGATTAAACTAATGATTTGAAGGACTATAGTTGATTTGGTTCAAGAATTTTCCAAATTAAGTAGTTTTATTATTATTGAAATGTAGGTCAACTCAAATTAAATGGATGAAATCTCCCATGAAGTAGATCATTACAAAAAGTTATGAATTGATAAAAACACTCTACAAGAATAGAAATTTTTCATATGACTTACCCACATGGAAAGAAATTACTGTACAAGTATTGGTGGTTTCGTTGATTTATTGGTTTCCTTTGATTTATGACAAAAAAAAAAAAAGCAAACAATTCAAACTATTCTAATTAGCTGTTATTTAGTTGGTAAGAATCGCGATTTAATCTGAATTGAAAATTGAATTAATAATATTATTTGAATTTTAAGCTAAATTACCCTTTTCTTTGGTGTAAATATTTTGGGTAAAGAGAAAACCCTATTCTATTGGTCCATTAATTGGCCCTAGACCCATTTCAAATCCATTCGATTAAATTTAAATGCAATACTAGCACATCCTAAAAAAAAAAAAATTCCCTTGCCTTGTAATTGAAAATCATGAAAAACACTTCAATTTATTTCGCTCTCACATATGAGCCGGTCTCATGTGACCTATTCAATTGCGAATTTTCACGGACATCTCTATGCATATATCGAGTTGCAAATATCTCTAAAATAGCAAAGTCGACAACACTTATTCTAATTCACATCGACGTTCTAACTTATCCCAACTTATCTTAACTTTATAATATCATTTTCTCCACCTCTCTCTTTCCGCTACCGAACGTTGAGGACAAGCAAAGGCGAAAGTAAAAGTGGGGGGTGAGAGATAGTGGGCATCAAAAGGTGGACAAAAATAAAAGCAGAATGAATGTTTGTTTTTTTTTCTTTATTATTATTATTTAAAATTCCACCCCCGGCACCAAGAAATCGAAATTCAAACTGTCGCCCTATAGGACAAGGGCATTTCAAAGGTAAAAATTATTCAATCGCAGTAGTGATGAGCAAGGGAATGGCGTTGACTATTGACCAATGCGGAACCCCCACGTGGACAAATGAGAGCTAAAGATCTTAATGGATGATGGAAACCGATAATGATTTTTACTCTTGGGTGTCATGCACATCACGGTGGAGTACACACGCATGTACGTTTGGTTTACAACTGTGGATATATGATGTCTATTTTTGATTGGACAATTAGTTTGTGGCCCATAATTTCATTCATAATTAGTGATATTGGGTAATTTTTATTTTAATGATATTGTTGACGAATGTCCTAAAGACACTAATTGGTACTCCTAAGAATTGGAAAATTGCATTCGAATAGAAATTTTCATATACATAAAATAGAACTAACGATCCTTAGTATGTGTGTAAACTTTGTCACCCTAAAAGAGTTTTAATTACTTAAAATATCTTGAATTTTTCAATACTAAATTACACCTTAAATATCAACATTGCCAAAAAAAAATGATAAGTACACATCCCGGTGGGAGACACCCACGTGTACGTTTGGTTTACAACTATAGGGATATGATGTCTGTTTTTGATTGGACAATTAGTTTGTGGCCCATAATTTCATTTATAATTAGTGAGATTGGGTAGTTTTTATTTTAAGGATCTCATTTATGAGTGTCCTAAAGACACTAAATGAGATTCTTAATAAAAATTTTCATATTTATAAAGTAGAATTAACCACCATCGACCGGCGTCTAAGGGGCACTCTTAACATTTTCACTACCCTAAAATTTTTTTAATTACTCATAACCATCTTGAATTTTCCATAATAAATCACACTTTCAATGTTAACATTGTCGTTAAAAAATGATTATTATGGAGACTTTTTATTTTTGAGATGGTTTCTTTCGGTCAAAACACCTTTAATCGCAAGAGTTGAGACATCGATTTTTTATTTGTTATTTTCAGGATCGAATCAAACCATCTAAATTGATCTATTAAATTCGGAATCATGCTTAAACTGAGTTCGAATGACCCATTCAATATGATTTGGATAAAGAACAACCATAAAGCCTAAGTTTGAACCCAGTAGTCTATGACTTTTGCTTAAAAAATCAAGTTTGATTTTTCACTAATTACATAAAAAGTAATATTATCATATTAGTTATCAACTTTTACATATTTAAAAAGCCAATATAGACGCATCATCAGTTACAAGCCAAACTTTAGTGCATTCAATAATTTCTTAAATTTTCATTTAATGTTACTACGGTTTCATTTATTTTGCGAAAAATAAATGATTTTGAAAATGTGTTCTTAAAAACAATCGTTTGTATTGTTTAAAATAATTAGTCAATAAAAAATATCTCCATTATAAATAACAATTTATTTCTAAAAAATTTCGCGAGTAATAAATTGTTGTTTTGTTTATTTATTTTATTTAAGCAATACAATTGATCCTTTTTCAAATATCGTCAAGCAAATGACTTAACCAGCCAAAAAGGGTCGCCTGTTTCCTTGCCTGATCTGATCAGACCGTGGAGATCAATTCATCAACGATCGTACGGTGCTGAAACGCCCACAAGTTCAAATCCATTCCGGTAGGCATGGTATGCTATGATTACCCTAGATTCAATTTCAAACAAATTGACTTCCTTTCTGGCGCCATTCGCGGTCGTGGCCCTCGGCCAAGACGTTGAATTGACCCGGATTCGAAATTAATCTAATCATGCTAGCGTCAATCAAGCACGCTCTAGTTTTAAAATCTTATTTTATTATATTACTTTATGCTTACTAGTTTATTAAAATCTAATGCCCTCGTTTTAATTTTTTTTTTAATATCATAACCATAAAGTCCAAAGAAAGTTTTGCGCCCTAACTTCAACGAATAGTGTTTTTGTCCAATCCGAAGGGAATTACAAGTCTTTGAATTTGAGGCCCTTGAAATCGAGATGTGTTATGCCACGTTGAAATAGAAGTATGATGCAAATATATTTAATCTAAATATGTCATGTTCAACACAATTGCATTGGCACAAACATAACATTTATGATAAAATGGATCACATGATGCGATTCGTACGATTATCAAACTTGTCATTATAGGGGTCGACTTAACGCGATAGGTCGACCTATTTACAACTACGTGTTCACATGTGTTTAAACTACAATACACATTTTATACTGTTGACGCGCTTAATATGCTCAAACATGATTTTAGGCAATTTAAGTGATCTCACTTTACGTCAGTAGATCAAGATATGTTATTGACTTTTTTTTTTTGCAAGTGTTATGTCGATAAATTATTAAGGATAAAATAATCTTTAAACACAAAGTATTAAATGAGGTAAAGCATATTTAATATTCTGTCCACTTTTATATGATAAATTAAGCGCGTTGATTTGTGTTTGAACTGATTAAGTGGTTGACCCCCATAGAAGGCATGGTAATTGCCGATCATAAACAGGCTGTCCTATTCAAGATAAGAATCCGTATATGCCAACTCCAAACCCGTTGAATTTCTCATTGTCTACTCGCTAATCTCAGATTGTTCCAATTTTTTTTTTTTTAGAATTCATGTCTACCACTCTACTAACTTTTTCAAAGCGTGCACATTACATTTCACTCTTCACAAAACCAAAAAAAAGAAGAAAAAAACCCTAATAATGCTTTCGGGCACTGATCGAAGTGGGCCGCAATTGTATGGCCCACTTCTAAGCCCACTTTTGGGCCCAATTACGTTGTCGGCGATATGTGCCCAAAAATTGATTTTGGACACAACTGATTTATGCAAGTAATAGGATGTTTTTCAGGGAAAGATGGGGTTAAGTGGCAGCCTAAACGTCTCTTTCCATCGTTTGCTTCCTGGAAGTTTCATTGCGATTAGAAATCAACTCCATACTACCTTTTCTACTCGTCCTCACCACTTTTTGCATTGAAAGCAGGACCCCCTCAACTGCTTTTTCGAAACGTTTATTATAAGATTCTCACACCATACACAGAACATTTGGATTTGGAGATGCCAACAGATCATTACTTAGCATGATGCGTGACCCATTTGTATCATTGTTTCAATGTAATTTTTTCCAAACTTATGTTTTAGGTGATTGAGTCATTGAACCAGTATAGTTTTTCCAATTAAGTCTATCCATCTCCATTTCCAACAAACTGAAGTCGACGACTTGCGGGTCGATTGATGCCTAGCCAAAATCTCTATCACTAACTGAAACATTGCCACTACGTAATGATGAGTCATTTACTCGGACTTATTTTCGGGCCATTGTAGCTACAATCCGATCGTGGAAAATGATTTTTCGGGATTGGACCGACCCTATTCCACATTGGGTTTTTATACCACTACCGGATGCATCGATTTTAATTGACCGGAACCGAACGGCAACCTTCATGAGCGAGAAAATGTATAAATTCAAGTACTTAAACAGGATAAGTAGTTGATGATCACATTAAAGAAACTACGCAACTTCAGGGACTGCATGTCTTCTTCTTCCTAGAGGGTAAAAAAACATAAGAGGAGTGCATGGACACGGTGGCGGTACCGTGACTTTCTCTGCAAAATATATGCGTGATCTCTCGTTCTCGTTGCGGAGGTTGGATTGCTGTCGCTGCGCTATCGAGCTCTTGTTCCATTTCCATCGAATTCAAGAGACGATACAACATGGGTCGCCAATCGCTGATCTACAGCTTCGTGGCTCGAGGCACTGCGGTGTTAGCAGAGTACGCTGAGTTCGGCGGGAAGTTTGCCGGCATCGCCTTGCAGTGCCTCCAGAACCTCCCTCCCAGCACCGACCACTTCACTTACACCTGCGATGGCCACACATTCAGCTACCTTGTCTACAGCGGCTTCAGTATGATCTCTCTCTCTCTCTCTCTCTCTCTCTCGCGTAGCTGGTTGTCTCTCTTGTAGCTGCAATAGCTCCGAGATACGTCCGAAAGCTACTCGTGGTCGAGTGTTTACAGTTTTCCTTGGACAAACTTGACTTGGCCATCTCAATCTACAGCATGCTGCGTCGTGGCAGTTGAGTCCATCGGTCGTCAGATTCCGATGGCCTTTCTCGAGAGAATCAAGGACGAGTTTACTAACAGATATGGCGGAGGCAAAGCCGCGACTGCAGCGGCGCATAGCTTGGACAGAGAATTCGGGTAAACATCGCCATCTCTTCGTTAGTCCATGAATGTGACTTCTTTGTGCTACATCACAGGATACGCTGATCGGAGCTTTGACATAGGCCTAAACTGAAGGAGCAAATGCAGTACTGCGCGGATCATCCCAAAGAGATCAGCAAACTTGCCAAAGTGAAAGCTCAGGCATCAGAAGTGAAAGGAGTTATGATGGAGTATATAGAAAAGGTGAGTCGGCATACCTTGTACTTAGAGGTGTCAAAATGGGTCATTGACCCATTTATGAACCCATTTATGTTTAAATGAGTCGTTAATGGGTCAAGCCTTATTTCCTAAATCACCCATAATGGATTTTAATAAGTCAAGATCGAGATATATGGGTCTTAAATGGGTCAGAGAACTGACCCATTTAAGACGCATTTATCAACCCATTAAAAATGAACTCATTTATTTTCACCTAAAACCTCACAATCTCTCTCTTCTCTCTTTAACTTTGCAATTTTTTTTAAAACCGAAATTATTATTATTATTTTTTTTTTTTTCTTTTTTTTTTTCTTTCTTCTTCCTCCTGGTCGCTTCTAAGATCGCCATGGCCGGCGACCGGCCCGAGCGAGCTCGAGCTCGTCGCATTTGGCGAGGCCGCCAACGCCGGCGAGACTCGAGCCTCGCCGATCCGGCGAGACTCGAGCTCGTCGGCGTCGGCGAGGCTCGAGCCTCGCCGATCCGGCGAGCCTCGAGCTCGGGCGAGCTCGAGCTCGCCGGATCTGGCGAGCCTTAAGCTCACCGACGTCGGCGGCCGGCGAGCTCGAGGCTCGCCCGTGGCCGGCCGGCTGGCCGTCGTCGTGGCCGGTGGCCGACCGAAGAAGAAAAAAGAAAAAAAGAAAAAGAAAAAGAAAAAAGAAAAAAAAAAAGAAAAATTATATTGAAAAAAAATAATAATTTATTTTTTTAAAAAATAATTTATTTTTTTTTAAAATAAAAAAATAATTTAAAAATTATTTTTTAAAATAAAAATTATTAAAATTCGATTTTTAAAAATAATTATTTTAAAAATTATAAAAATTGTCCATTAAATTTATGTTGTATAAAACTATTTTAGCAATACCATTTAATATATATATATATATAAGAAATAAGCTTGGAAGTATTTTAGTAATATAATCTTAAAAAAAAACATAGGAATAAGTTTTTATAAATTTGATTAAATATGAAAATATTTTATTAATATGGGTCGGGTCGGGTATGGGTCGAAAAATTTACATTATACTTAAATGGGTTATAAATGGGTTAATGGGTCAATTTGGGTCGACCCATTAATGACCCGACCCAAACCCGACCTGACTCACCTGTTTGACACCTCTACTTGTGCTATACTCTACCACTAAGTTAGAACTATGAGAAATCGGCGTGTAATGTCGGACTTATGTTGCTCTGTCATGTAGGTTGGATCGAGGTGAGGAAGTTGAGCTTCGCTCGACAAGACGGAGAATCTTCGATCTCGGGTAAACGATCTACGTGTGTGATTTCCATCCTGGAGCGATGTCGGCTTATCTTATTAAACGAGCTAATTATTGTATGTAAGAAACAGGATCTGGTGAATGAGTCATGACAATTAAAGTCTTCTTCCAGCCTCCTGAGTTGGTCGAGCTACTAGTACGGCCTACTTATCTGGGTCATTCGACAATTTTTAAATCGGAAGTATAGAAGTTTCCCCTATAAGTGAACAGTGATTCTTCCCTGTTCAAGTCTTGAATGCTCAATTGAGCAGATTATGTATCAAAATCCAGACAGCCTGAACTCGCATCATCTTCTCGCTCTAGTGCAAATGTTTCCTTTCCTCACATCACTTCAGCCTAGACGCTTTATCAAGTGCAGTTGTCGTGTCATCTAGTTTAGTGTCTTTAGGCCATTAAATAGTTCAGGGAGAAGCTGATGGACATGAACAATGTTGGGTATTCCCTCTGTTCCTATTCCTTTACTCATTCATTTTGCCGTATCGTTGAAATATTGTCCTAAATCACTTGACAATGAGTCAGATATGACAGCTTAAGCTTTTGGATTGGACTTTCTAACACCTATCATTTCCTGATAGTCAGTGAATTTCTTGCTGCTGATATACTTTTGATGCTATGTTGCTAGCTTTTGCATCAAATAAGAGTTCACTAAGAACTTTCCCACTATTATAAGAGGTGTTATTTGAACTTTTTAAAGGTTTAACTGCTACTGCTTTCCAATAGTCTGCTTTCATCTACCTTGTCTTCTCATATAAAATTTATGGAAGGAGCGGAAATAGGTGATTAATTTCGAGATAGAACAAAGACTACCGTCTTTTGGGATGATTGAATTAAGGATCTCGGCATCCGACTGATGTGCATTTTCTACTTTTAGGTGGAAGATTTCCGGCAGCAGGCGACCCGAATAAGAAGGAAGATGTGGCTGCAGAACATGAAAATAAAGCCGATAGTTCTCGGCATTGTCGTTGCTTTGATTCTGATCATAGTCCTGTCCATCATTTGTGGTCCCTTCAGGTGTGGTGGCAAACAATGGAGTGACTGTAGATATGATATTCCTTAAAACTTCTATAAGTTTTTTCTTTCTATACACACAAGTCCTCATTTTTCCTATAGTATAATGGAATAAATTGCTTGTATAGCTCTATATACTTGGAAGAGTTCTCTGATCCAGCTGCACAGCATTGTGACATCAATAGTACTGATTCGAATTAAACCTGACATACTAAACCCTTCTGTTTAAGACAATGGAAAAATCCATCGAAAGCCTCAAACTTTGTACAGGATGCGACAAATCCTGGATTTTACGATAGGTGCAATCAAGCCATAAATCTTTTAAAATGGTGTATTAAATCTTTAGAGAGAAAACTTTCATGGCAAAACTGGAGCTTACCATGGCACGGTGATCCGAGAGTTTAAACAATTAATTAGGACATTTCCAATGATTCTAAATATTTGTAAAGATTGCGCGTATATCTCTTTTTGGTTATGCATATACTGATTAATATGTTAACTTAAATAGTCATACAATAAAACTTATATATAGGCTTACGTATTTTTCAATAGTATTTCATTTTATCATCCATCCTCTTGAATTTTCCCTGAGAAAGTTGTTAATTTTTTTCCATTGTGTCATCTTTCATATCTTAATTTTTTTTTTCATTGTGTCATCTTTCGAATCTCAAAAGCTTTGTAGAAGAATTTAGCATTAGGAACAAGAGTAAAAATGTCTCATCAATAGATGTTTGACCAAATCGGACTTTATAAGGATTTATTAGCAAATTACCTCAAGAAAGGTACGTTTTTTTGTCAAAAGGGATGCGAAAATAAGACCGCCCTTCATGTAAAGATGTGTTAAGATCTTTTTTCTTTTTTTTTTTTGAAGTCATTAGATTCAAGCAATATAAATTTGGCAATTATAATAACGAGTATCCAAATAGGCCTATAGAACCGGATGATCCTTTGGTCAATGGTGTCCTAGTTCAAAGGACCGTGGGGGCATGCTGCGTACCATCCCGGACCACAACTAGTATACTAGCCGACTCAAGCACGCAACCTCCGATACTGAGATTGTACGCATAGTTCGTACAATCTTTTGTAAGAAGGAAATAATGAAAACGGCTCATAAGAAAATGTTTTTCTTAGTTGCATTAATCAACGACATAAGCCACGTATATCAAGTGACTAACGAGAAAGGGTTTTACAGACATTATCTATTCTTGCTCGAGTCGATATTTTGGGTCCGTAGACACTCACAAGAGACTTATATGACAATAGGGGTGTTCTGTCTTATTTTCCTATCTTATTGAGCTTCTTTCTTTAATGTAATTTTCAGTGATAATAACCAACTCAGTTTTTTACCACTTTGTGAGCAATTGTCATTTGTTAATAAACTGGGCAGTTACTTCCAATTTATGAGACACGGCTGACAACGCCTTGGCAAAAAATACAATTTGACAATTTATTGGGTAATCACTTTCCAGAATGAATACAAAAGTAAAGTATATTAGCACGTGTTAGTTTTTTTGTTTGTTTGTAAATGATTTCAATTAGAATAAATATGGTGGAAAGCGGCTTCAACTATTTTTTTGGTAGTCGATATTTTATTAATATTTTCCTGACATATCTTTATCAATGAATGGTGGGAGTTCAATCCATTGGTGGAGTATAGCTTGAAGAGGTCATTTGGATAAACATCGCCTTCTCTTCATAAAATCATGAATACGACTTATTTGTTCTCTACCACATAATATGCTGAGCTGAGCTTTGATAGCCGGCAGAGATCCGCTAGACTTGTTAAAAAAAAATTACTTTGGAATAAATTAGTTACAATTATATTAATTTGTAATATTTTGTGATATTAATTTTTGAAATATTCTAAAATACTAGCACGAACTACTTATTTTAATTCTTTTTCAGAATGGAATTTCTGCATACATTAAATCCCTGTTCTTTCGGGTTGTATTGTTGCTACAATTGGACTTATCTCGTACTTAAATCATAGAAAGAAAGGAACCAGCAAACACACAATTAACCCCACCCTCTTCCATGAGAACGACCTCCTACTACACTCCTTCACGTCTTCCGTTCTTTCATTTGGGCGGCTTGCATCTGCTGCTTGGAGTGTATTGGCATGGATTTCCGGGACCCTGAACCGTACCCTTTTGCAGGATCTGGAAAGCTAAGAGACCGCTCGGCCGGACTGTTGCCCCTGCCGCTCCTCCTCCTCCTCCATCTTTTCCTTTGACGAGCATCCTTCCTGCTTCGTTTGGCTGTAACCACATTCCCAGCAAGAGAAACAAAACCAAGGCGAATGCTGCTGCTGATGAACTCAGCAGCTTCTTCATCTCTCTCTCTTTTCCCCCTCTCTTGCCTGGTAAAACTTGTGTTGCAGTATAATGAGAGGTGTTATATGATATGCACGACAGGTCTTGTGAGGACGTCCTCTATTTATACTGAAATCGCTGTGTCCTGTAGTATGAGTTAGATGGGTCTCGAGACTCGAAATTCCTACTAGGACGTGTGGAATGGGTTTTGCAGAATTTTATCCTGAAGCTGGAAAAAAGGAAGTGTTCCCTTTCAAACATTTCGTGGTTTTCATTACGCTATGCTGACTCCTAACGAGATTCCCAGCTTTGAAGAGCACTATGTAGCTTGGTCTTAAAGCCTTGGAGTTGGGTGGGCACGATTTAGCTTCAGTGCGCATGCTAGTCCGATAGCACCCACTAAGCCCCCAAAACCAAGCACATGCCCATCAAGTGTAAACGCTGAAACCCTAACTATGTCCCCAGGCACCACGAAACCGAAAAACCCGGCACCTATACCAGTAAAACAAAGGAAACCGAATCATCAGCAGAGAGCAAATCGCGCAGCTTCAGTTCCGAAAATTGGAGCAGAAACGAATGCAACCACACCAAAATAGTCTCCTCCCACTGAACGCAAGACCAGCGACTATTGATGTCCGCGAACCGTACCGCCGAGCTTCACCGAATCGTTCGCGTGCATCCAGAAGATCCCCGACAGCAGGACGGCGAGGCCTAGGAGCAAGACGAAGACGCACCGGGGGCTGAGCTCCCCCGCGACGCGGCGGAGCCCGACCGAACATCTCTCGCAGCAGAACCGCGAGGCTCCCTCCCCCGCCGCCGCCTCCGCCGTCAGCCCATCCCTCGCCCTGTGGCCGCCGCTGCAGGTTGCGCTGCTCGGCTTTCCCCATTCGCAGAGCATCTGGGAACCTTCTCTCTTCGCCGCCCCCACGGACACAACGCCAAGCTTTCTCTCTCCTCGGAATGAGAGAGACAAGCGTTCACGGAGGACATATGCTTTCTATTTATCTATTATTATTATTAATAAATAAGCACAGATAATTGAATTTTTTTTCTTTATTTGGATGATGTACTTATAGATGACTCCAAAGAATTTTTTTGTTATGATTTCAATATATCAAAATCGAATTTAGAAAGAGGATTTCTTTCCAAAGAAATATTATGACGAAATTCCAAGGAACTCAGCCATTAGGATATTGATCCTATTGAACCTTTTTGTCATGATATTTATAGGGAAAAGTGCCAAAAAAGTCTTAAACCTTTTGTTTTTTGCCGATTTAGTCCTAAACCTTTTTAAATTATGTCAATTCAATCATTTCTGGCCAATTTTGACCGGATTTTGCTAACTGGACGCCGACCTAGGGCGACGTGGCACGATTAGCGGCGCGTGGACAACTTTTAATAATATTTTAATATTTTTGATTTTTTTCTTTATTTTTATTTTGATTTTTTGATTTTTTTATTCTCTTCTTCTTCCTCCGGCTAGGTTGCCGACCTCGGCCCGACCGGGCGAGGCGACGGCCGGCGAGGTCGACCTCGCCGACCACCTCGCCGAGCCGCGAGGGCGGCCTCGCGTTGGGTGGCGAGGCTCGACCTCGCCGATCCGGCGAGGGCGAGCCTCGCCCGCCCGGCGTGAGGCCGCCCTCGAGGCCTGGGCGGCGAGGGTCGATCCTTGCCCATGGCCGGCGAGGCGAGCCCCGCCAGCTCGGCGCGAGGAGGCGGCTTCACTCGAGCTATCGATTTTCAATCCGTTGCGATCGATTTCCTCTCACCCATCTCTACCATAACCCTAGCAACGGCGGCGTCCCCCTCTCGCCGGTTCGGAGAGATGTCGGCGGCGATGAAGCTGACGGAGGGCGCGATATGGAAGATTTGCAAGTGCGAGCTTGTCGGGGAGAGCAAGGTGAAGCCGATCGTGCAGGTGGTGGACATGAAGATGATGAAGACCCCTAAGCAACCGAACCGGAACCCGGGCGGTGCCGGCGCCGTGGAGAGGGAGCGGCGAGGTTCCGGATGGTGCTTTCCGACGGGACCCACATGCAGCGGGGCATGCTCGCGACGCAGCACAACCACCTCGTCGACTCGAGGCCGCCTCCTCGCGCCGAGCCGGCGGGGCTCGCCCTCGCCGGCCATGGGCGAGACTCGACCCTTGCTAGATTCGGCGAGGGCGAGCCTCACGGCCCAGGTCTCGAGGGTGGCCTCGCGTCGGGCGGGCGAGGCTCGCCCTCTCCCGGATCCGGCGAGGTCAAGCCTCGCCGCCTCGACCCTCGCCGGGATCCGGCGAGGTCAAGCCTCGCCGGCCTCGACCCTCGCCGGATCAAGCCTCGCCGGCGACCCTCGGCGAGCCTCGAGGGCGAGCCTCGGCCGCGAGGCCGCCCTCGCGCCACCGGTGAGGTGGTCGGCGAGGTCGACCTCGACCTTGCCGGCCGTCGCCTCGGCCGATCGCCGAGGTCCTAAGGTGACCGGGAGGAAGAAGAAGAGAATAAAAAAATAAAAATAAAAATAAAGAAAAAGAAGAAAAAAATCAAAAATATTTAAATATTATTAAAAGTTGTCCACGCGCGTTGATCGTCACGTCGGCCGCCAACGTCCGATCAGCAAAAAATCCGCCAAAGTTGGCCGGAAAGGACTGAATTGGCAAAACTTAAAAAGGTTTAGGACTAAATCGGCACCAAAAAAGGTTTATGACTAAATCGGCACAAAGACAAAAGGTTTAGGACTTTTTTGGCACTTTTCCCGATATTTGTATGGATGGTGAAAGAATTGTCATTCGCTGAAATTTTTCTAAATTTGCTATCGAAGGCTTATACCTAAAGACTTATTATAGTGATATTTCATGCAACTTGGGTTTAACTACGTATTAGTGGTAGGATCCAGATTTATCTCTATTCATTTGGGATTACTTAAGAGTTTTAGTGTAGTGAGCTGGAGATGAGATTGAAGATTTAACTTGATACTGGTCTTACCCTTTTTAGTGGATTTAATGTCAATCTAAGTCTTCGTGTCTATGTAATCGTATTCTCTTGACACATGGCCGAATATCTTCCATTTGATTTTATTTGCATGAATCACCACATGGTGAAACACTACTCATCAACCTTCTTACTTACCGACAAAAAAACAGCCTTCTTACTTATAAATACCCTTAAATTATTAATCTAAGAATAAGAATTTGTAGTAGAAAAATTATCACTAGAAATCTTAAAAGGTACTCCACCTGTCATTCAATTATGAGGGGAGTGCCCGAATCTTTTCTCATGCACTCTCTACTTCATTTCATTCATATTAATCATGCGTAATCCTTATAAAAAGGAATCGCTAGTAACATTATGACAAGTTTATCCCCATTATTCTAATGTTTCAGCAACCCGAATAGAATAAAGAGCTTTTGATTTGATAGCTCTTGCCCACCTTTTCTCTTCTGATGTGATACAATGCATGTTGCTTTTTTTTTTTTTTTTTTTTGGTGACCGTGGGGTTAAATTAATGATTTGAAGGACTATAATTGATTTGGTTCAAGATTTTTCCAAATTAAGTAGTTTGATTATTATTGAAATGTAGGTCAACTCAAATTAAATGGATGAAATCCCACATGAAGTAGATCGTTACAAAAAGTTATGAATTGATAAAAACATTCTACAAGAATTGTGACAGTCTAGGGAAGGGGAATGGGTCATCTCTAGTCCCACATCGCTTAGGGGGAGTCCTAGGGCTAGTTTATAAGGCTTTTGTCCCTCTAACCTGTGTGACGGGTTTTAAAGTCGTGAGGACTCAGTATCCAAAGTGGACAATATTACACAGTGGGGCCCGGGTCCAAAGCAGACAATATTACACAGTAAGGCCCAGGTCGTTACAAGAATATCAATTTTTCATATGACTTACCCACATGGAAAGAAATTAATGTACAAATATTGGTGGTTTCATTGATTTATTGGTTTCCTTTGATTTACGACAAAAAAAAAAAAAAAAACAATTCAAACTATTCTAATTAGTTGTTATTTAGTTGGTAAGAATCGCGATTTAATTTGGATTGAAAATTGAACTAATAATATTATTTGAATTTTAAGCTAAATTACCCTTTTCTTTGGTGTAAATATTTTGGGTAAAGAGAAAACCCTATTCTATTGGTCCATTAATTGGCCCTAGACCCATTTCAAATCCATTCGATTAAAATTAAATGCAATACTAGCACATCCTAAAAAAAAAAAAAAAAAAAAAAAAAATTCCCTTGCCTTGTAATTGAAAATCATGAAAAACACTTCAATTTATTTCGCTCTCACATATGAACTGATAAACCTCATGTGACCAATTCAATTGCGAATTTCCACAGACATCTCTATGCATATATCAAGTTACAAATATCTCTAAAATCGCAAAGTCGACAACACTTATTCTAATTCACATCGACATTCTAACTTATCCCAAACTTATCTTAACTTTATAATATCATTTTCTCCACCTCTCTCTTTCCGCTACCGAACGTTGAGGACAAGCAAAGCGAAAGCAAAAGTGGGGGCGGGGGTGAGAGATAGTGGGCATCAAAAGGTGGACAAAAATAAAAGAAGGATGAATGTTTGTTTTTTTTTCTTTATTATTATTATTTAAAATTCCACCCCCGGCACCAAGAAATCGAAATTCAAACTGTCGCCCTATAGGACAAGGGCATTTCAAAGGTAAAAATTATTCAATCGCAGTAGTGATGAGCAAGGGAATGGCGTTGACTGTTGACCAACGCGGAACCCCCACGTGGACAAATGAGAGCTAAAGATCTTGATGGACAATGGAAAACGATAATGATTTTCCCTCTTGGGTGTCATGCACATCACGGTGGAGTACACACGCATGAACGTTTGGTTTGGAACTGTGGATATATGATGTCTGTTTTTGATTGGACAATTAGTTTGTGGCCCATAATTTGATTCATAATTAGTGATATAGGGAAATTTTTATTTTAAGGATTAATACCCTTGGAAAACCCTCAAACCGGTACATTTGTGACAAATTTATCAAAAATTATTATTATCTTTTTTTGGTGACTCGGGAACCCCCGAACAGCCGGCAGGCTGCAGGGTAAACCCGTGGCGAACTGAGTCGCCACAACAGACCCAGCCGCAGGTGAGTCGCGCAATGGGGACGAGGGGTTTTGAATCCCTCCCCTCTCGATGAGGGGGGAAAGCTCTAACCATCACGGCCACCGCGGGCGGTGGTTACCCAAAACTATTTTTTTGATCATAAAAAACCTAAAGTGGTACACTTATGACAAATTTATCCCGATTAATCATAAAAATCCCTAAACAGATACATTTATGACAAATTTACCCAAAACTAATTTATTCGACCACAAAAAACCAAAAACTGATAAATTTGTAACAAATATACCCTCCGCTAAATTGGATTAATACCACAAAAATCAGAAAAATTGTAAACTATGACAAACGAGCGTGAAATCCCAAATTGGTACACTAGTCAATTGTCACGTGTCATTTAACTTAATAAATTGGTAATAAAATTTAACGAAAACTAACAGAGGGTAAATTTATCACGATGTATCGGTTTGGGGCAAATTTGTCAAATGTATATCAGTTTGGGAGTTTTGGTGGTCAAAAAAATAGTTTGGGGTAAATTTGTCACAGGAGTACCAGTTTGAGATTTTTCAGGGTATTAACCCTAATATGATATTGTTGACAAATGTCCTAAAGACACTAATTGGTACTCCCAAGAATTGGAAATTAGTTTGTGGCCCATGATTTCATTCATAATTAGTGATTTTGGGTAATTTTTATTTTAATGATATTGTTGACGAATGTCCTAAAGACACTAATTGGTATTCCTAAGAGTTGGAAAATTGTATTCGAATAGAAATTTCATATTCATAAAATAGAACTAACGATCCTTATTATGTGTGTAAATGACACTTTCAACATTTTTCGTCACCCTAAAAGAGTTTTAATTACTCAAAAATATCTTGAATTTTTCAATACTAGATTACACTTTAAATATCAACATTGCTAAAAAAAATGATAATGATTCTCTCTCTTGGGTCTCATACCTTTCCCGGCGGGGTACACCCGCATGTAGGTTTGGTTTGCAACTATGGGTATATGATATCTGTTTTTTATTGGACAATTAGTTTGTGGCCCATAATTTCATTTATAATTAGTGATATTGGGTAGTTTTTATTTTAAGGATCTCGTTAATGAGTGTCCTAAAGACACTAAATGAGATTCTTGATAAAAATTTCATATTTATAGAGTAGAATTAACCACCATCAACGGGCGTCTAAGGGGCACTACCCTAAAAGAAATTTAATTACTCACAATTGTCTTGAATTTTCCATAAGAAATCACACTTTCCTTGTTAACACGGTCATTAAAAAAATGATTATTATGGAGACTTTTTATTTTTGAGATGGTTTCTCTAGGTCAAAACACCTCGTTAAGACATTGATTTTTTATTTGTTATTCTTAGGATCAAATTGAACCATCTAAATTGATCTATTATATTCGAAATCATGCTTAAGCCAAGTCCGAATGACCCATTTAATATGATTTGGCTAAAGAACAACCGTAAAGTCTAAGTTTGAACCCAGTAGTATGTGACTTTTCCTTAAAAAATCAACTTTGATTTTTCGCTATTTACATAAAAAAGTAATATATCTTATTAGTTATCACCTTTTACATATTTAAAAAGTCAATAGAGGCGCGTCATCAGTTACAAGCCAAACTTTAGTGCATTCAATAATTTCTTAAATTTTCATTCAATGTTACTACGATTTCATTTATTTTGCGAAAAATAAAGGATTTTGAAAACGTGTTCTTAAAAACAATCGTTTGTATTGTTTAAAACAATTAGTCAATAAAAAATATTTTCATTATAAATAATAATTTATTTCTAAAAATTTTCACGAGTAATAAATTGTTGTTTTGTTTATTTATTTTGTTTAAGCAATACAATTGATCGTTTTTCAAATATCGTCAAGCAAATGACTTGACAACCAGCCAAAAAGGGTCGCCTGTTTCCTTGCCTGATCTGATCAGACCGTGGAGATCAATTCATCACGATCGTACGGCGCTGAAACGCCCACAAGTTCAAATCCATTCCGGTAGGCATGGTATGCTATGGTTGCCCTAGATTCAATTTCAAACAAATTGACTTCCTTTCTGGCGCCATTTGCGGTCGTGGCCCTCGGCCAAGACGTTGAATTGACCCGGATTCGAAATTAATCTAATCATGCTAGCGTCAATCAAGCACGCCCTAGTTTTAAAATCTTATTTTATCTTATTACATTATGCTTACTGGTTTATTAACTTCAACGAATAGTGTTTTTGTCCAATTCGAAGGGATTTACAAGTCTTTGAATTTGAGGCCCTTGAAATCGAGACGTGTTATGCCATGTTGAAATAGAAGTATGCTGCGGATATATTTAATATGAATATGTCATGTTCAATACAATTGCATTGGCATGACATAACATTTATGATAAAATGGATCATATGACGCAACATGACGCGATTTGTCTTGTCATTATAGGGGTCGACTTAACACGATAGGTCGACCTATTTACAATTATGCGTTCATTTGTGTTTAAACTACAATACACATTTTATACTGTTAACACGCTTAATATGCTCAAACATGCTTTCAGGCAATTTAAGTGATCTCACTTTACGTCAGTAGATCAAGATATGTTATTGACTTATTTTTTTGCAAGTGTTATTTCAATAAATTATTAAGGATTAAATAATCTCTAAACACAAAGTATTAAATGAGGTAAATCATATTTAATATTCTGTCCACTTTTGAACTGGTTAAGTGGTTGACCCCCTATAAGGCATGGTATTTGCCGATCATAAACTGGCTGTCCTATTCAAGATAAGAATCCGTATATGCCAACTCCAAACCCGTTGAATTTCTCACTGTCTACTCGCTAATCTCAGATTGTTCCCTTTTTTATTTATTTAATAATTCATATTTACCACTCTACTAACTTTTTCAAAGCGTGCACATTACATTTCACTCTTTACAGAACCAAAAAAGAAGAAGAAAAAAAAACCTAATTATGCTTTCGGACACCGATCGAAGTGGGCCGCAATCTTATGGCCCCTTTCTAAGCCCACTTTTGGGCCCAATTACGTTGTCGGCGATATGTGCCCAAAAATTGATTTTGGACACAACTGATTTAAGCAAGCAATAGGATGTTTGTCAGGGAAAGATGGGGTTAAGTGGCAGCCTAAACGTCTCTTTCCATCGTTTGCTTCCTCGAAGTTTCATTGAGATTAGGGATCAACTCCATACTACCTTTTCTACTCGTCCTCACTACTTTTTGTGTCGAAAGCGCGACCCATCAATTACTTTTTCGAAACGTTTATTATAAGATTCTCACACCATGCACGGAATGTTTGGACTTAGAGATGCCAACAGATCATTACTTAGCATGATGCGCGACCCACTTGTATCGTTGCTTCAATGTAGTTTTTTCCAAACTTATGTTTTAGGTGATTGAGTCATTGAACCAGTATAGTTTTTTCAATTAAGTCCATCCATCTCCATTTCCAACAAACTGAAGTCAACGACTTGCGGGTCGATTGATGCCTAGCCAAAATCTCTATCACTAAGTGAAACATTGTCACTACGGAATGATGAGTCGTTTACTTGGACTCATTTTCGGGCCATTGTAGCTACAATTCGATCGCGCAAAATGATTTTTCGGGACTGGACCGACCGTATTCCACGTCGGGTTTTTCTACTGCTACCAGATGCATCGATTTTAATTGACCAGAACCGAACGCGACCGACATGATCGAGAGAAATGCATAAATTCAAGTACTTAAACAGGATAAGTAGTTGATGATCACATTAAAGAAACTACGCAACTTCAGGGACTGCATGTCTTTTTCTTCCTAGAGGGTAAAAAAACATAAGAGGAGTGCATGGACACGGTGGCGGTACTGTGACTTTCTCTGCAAAATATATGCGTGATCTCTCGTTCTCGTTGCGGAGGTTGGATTGCTGTCGCTGCGCTATCGAGCTCTTGTTCCATTTCCATCGAATTCAAGAGACGATACAACATGGGTCGCCAATCGCTGATCTACAGCTTCGTGGCTCGAGGCACTGCGGTGTTAGCAGAGTACGCTGTGTTCGGCGGGAAGTTCGCCGGCATCGCCTTGCAGTGCCTCCAGAAGCTCCCTCCCAGCACCGACCACTTCACTTACACCTGCGATGGCCACACATTCAGCTACCTCATCGACAGCAGCTTCAGTATGATCTCTCTCTCTCTCGTAGCTGGTTGTCTCTCTTGTAGCTGCAATAGCTCCGAGCTACGTGTGAAGGCTACTTGTGGTCGCGTTTTTATAAGTTTTCCTTGGACAAACTTGACTTGGCCATCTCAATTCCGCAGCATACTGCGTCGTGGCAGTTGAGTCCATCGGTCGTCAGATTCCGATGGCCTTTCTCGAGAGAATCAAGGACGAGTTTACTAACAGATATGGTGGAGGAAAAGCCGCGACTGCAGTGGCACATAACTTGGACAGAGAATTCGGGTAAAGATCGCCATCTCCTCGTAAGTCCATGAATGTGACTTCTTTGTGCTACATCACAGGATACGCTGATCGGAGCTTTGACATAGGCCTAAACTGAAGGAGCAAATGCAGTACTGCGCGGATCATCCCGAAGAGATCAGCAAACTTGCCAAAGTGAAAGCTCGGGCATCAGAAGTGAAAGGAGTTATGATGGAGTATATAGAAAAGGTGAGTCGGCATTCCCTGTGCTATACTCTACCACTAAGTTAGAACTATGAGAAATCGGCGTGTAATGTCAGACTTATGTTGCTCTGTCATGTAGGTTCTGGATCGAGGTGAGGAAGTTGAGCTTCTGCTCAACAAGACGGAGAATCTTCGATCTCAGGTAAGCAGTCTACTGTGTGTGATTTCCATCCTGGAGCGATGTCGGCTTATCTTATTAAACGAGCTAATTATTGTATGTAAGAAGCAGGATCTGGTGAATGAGTCATGACAATTAGAGTCTTCTTCCAGTCTCCTGAACTGGTCGAGCTACTAGTACGGCCTACTTATCTGGGTCATCCTACAATTTTTAAATCGGAAGTATAGAAGTTTCGCTTATAAGTGAACAGTAATTCTTCCCTGTTCAAGTCTTGAATGCTCAATTGAGCAGATTATGGATCAAAATCCGGACAGCCTGAACTCGCATCATCTTCTCGCTCTAGTGCAAATGTTTCATTTCCTCACATCACTTCAGCCTAGATGCTTTATTAAGTGCAGTTGTCGTGTCATCTAGTTTAGGGTCTTTAGGCCATTAAATAGTTCAGGGAGAAGCTGATGGACATGAACAATGTTGGGTATTCCCAGTTCAGTATCCTATGTTCCTATTCCTTTACTCATTACTTTTGCCGTATTGTTGAAATATTGTCCTAAATCACTTGGCAATGACTCAGATATGACAGCTTAAGCTTTTGGATTGAACTTTCTAATATCCATCATTTCCTTAAATTCAGTGAATTTCTTGCTGCTGATCTACTTTTCATTCTATGTTGCTAGCTTTTGCATCAAATAAGAACTCACTAAGAACTTTCCCACTATTATAAGAAGTGTTATTTGAACTTTTTAAAGGTTTAACTGCTACTGCTTTAAGTGTTATTTGAACTTTTTAAAGGTTTAACTGCTACTGCTTTCCAAAAGTTTGCTTTCCTCTACCGAGTCTTCTCATATAAAATGTATGGAAGGAGTGGAAATCGGTGATTAATTTGGAGATAGAACAAAGACTACTGTCTTTTGGTATGATTGAATTAAGGATCTCGGCATCTGACTGATGTGCATTTTCTACTTTTAGGCACAAGATTTCCGACAGCAGGCAACCCGAATCAAAAGGAAGATGTGGCTGCAGAACATGAAAATAAAGCCGATAGTTCTCGGCATTGTCGTCGCTTTGATTGTGATCATAGTCCTGTCCATCATTTGTGGTGGTTTAAGGTGTGGTGGTAAATAATGGAGTGACTGTAGATATGATATTCTTTAAAACCTCGATAAGTTTTTTCTTTCTATACACACGAGTCCTCAATGTTCCTGTAATATAATGGAATAAATTGCTTGTGTAGCTTTGTATACTTGGAAGGGTTCTCTGATCCTGCTGCACAACATTGTGACATCAATAGTACTAATTCGAATTAAACTTGACATACCAAACCCTTCTGTTTAAGACAATGTAAAAATCCATCGAAAGCCTCAAATTTTGTACAAGATGCGATAAATCCTGGATTTTTCAATAGGTGCAATCAAGCCGTGAACCTTTTAAAATGTTCTATTAAAACTTTAAAGAGAAAACTTTCATGGCAAAACTGGAGCTGGTGGTTCGAGAGTTTAAAAAATTAATTAGGACATTTCCAATTATTCTTAATATTTGTAAAAATTGCGAGTATATCTCTTTTTGATTATGCATATATTGATTAATATGTTAACTTAAATAGTCATACAATAAAACTTATAAATAGGCTTATGTATTTTTTAACAGTATTTCATTTTATCATTCATCCTCTTGCAAATTTTCCCAGAGAAAGTTGTTAATTTTTTTTCATTGTGTCATCTTTCAAATCAAAAAGCTTTGTAGAAGAATTTAGCATTAGGAACAAGAGTAAAAATGTCTCATCAATAGATGTTTGACCAAATCGGACGTTGTAAGGATTTATTAGCCAATTACCTCAAGAAAGGTACGTTTTTTGTCAAAAGATATGTGAAAATAAGACCGCCCTTCATGTAAAGATGTGTTAAGATTTTTTTTTCCTTAAGTCATTAGATTCAATCAATATAAATTTGGCCATTATAATAACGAGTATCCAAACAGGCCTATATAACCGGATGATCCTTTGGTCAACAGGTGTCCCAGTTCAAAGGACCGTGTGGCATGCTGCGTACCATCCCCGGACCACGACTAGTATACTAGCTGACTCAAGCACGCAACCTCCGATGCTAAGGTTGCACGAATAGTTTGTACAATCTTTTGTGAGAAGGAAATGATGAAAACGGCTCATAAAAAAATGTTACACTCAGTTGTATTAATCAACGACATAAGCCACTTTCATCAAGTGGCTAATGAGAAAGGGCTTTGCAGACATTATCTATTCTTGCTCGAGTCGATATTTTGGGTCCGTGGACAAATCCGAAACAAGATGCTCACAAGAGACTTATATGACAATAGGGGTGTTATGTCTTCTTTTCCTATCTTACTGGCCTTCATTCTTTAATGTAATTTTCAGTGATAATAACCAACTTAGTTTTTTACCACTTCTTGAGCAATTGTCATTTGTTAATAAATTGGGCAGTCACTTCCAATTTATGGGACACGGCTGACAACGCCTTGGCGAAAAATACAATTTGACAACTTATTGGGTAATCACTTCCCAGAATGAATACAAAAGTAAAGTATATTAGCATGTGTTAGTTTTTGGTTTGTTTGTAAATGATTTCAATTAGAATAAATATGGTGGAAAGCGGTTTTAACTACTTTTTTGGCAGTCGATACTTTATTAATATTTTCCTGACATATCTTTATCAATGAATGGTGGGAGTTCAGTCCATTGGTGGAGTATAGCTTGAACAGGTCATTTGGATAAACATCGCTTTCTCTTCGTCAAATCATGAATACGACTTATTTGTTCTCTACCGCATAATATGCTGAGCTGAGCTTTGATAGCCAACAGAGATCCGCTAGACTTGTTAAAAAAAAAAAGTTACTTTGGAATAAATTAGTTATAATTATATTAATTTGTAATATTTTGTGATATTAACCTTTGAAATATTCTAAAATACTAGCACAAACTACTTATTTTAATTCTTTTCATAATGGAATTTCTGTATACATTATGGGCGCGTTTGGGAGTAACTTCTCAAGGCTACTTTGAAGCCCTAAAGATCCTTGGGCCAAGGATGAGGTGTTTGGCAAAAAATTTTCAAACTCCCTTTGCAAAATGTCAGTCTTCACAAGGTTGAAAGCCGAAGGCAGGTTGGGGGCTGCCTTGGGCTTTCAGCATGCCGAGAATGCTGAGCTGAGGGGCTAAAAGGAAATTTTCTTCCCAAATTATCCTCGTTGGTTTTTTGTTTTTCCGGTTTTGCCCTCACTATTCATCATCATCTTCTTCTTCTCCGCGAGCGGTCGCCGACGAAGGGCGAGGCAATTGCGGCGGGCGGCCGCTTGCGAATGTTGCCTAGACGACCGACGCCGGGGGTGGCGCGACCGACGAGCCATCCGGGTCGCGGCAAGGTCCGGGTCGCCGTGACCCAAATCTAGGGCGACGGGGTTGCGGGAGGACCTTGCCGCCCCGATCCGGGTAGTGCGACCTCGCCGTCCCCGATTTGGGTTGCGGTGACATCGCGCGACCTCGCCGCCCCAGATCCGAGGGCGGTGAGGTTCCACGACTGGAGTGGTGAGGTCGCGCGACCTCGCCGCGACCCAGATCCAAGGGTGGCGAGGTCCTCCCGTGACCCCGACGCCTCGGATCTAGGTCGTGGCGGGGTCGCCGGAGGTTGAGGGCGTCGCGCGACCTCGCCGCCCCTGATCCGGGTCGCCGAAGGTCACGGCGGCGTCGTGTGACCTCGGGTGGCCTTTGCCGGTGGTCTTCGGGGTCGCTCGACCCCGGGCAGCCCTCCCGCTGTTTCCGGCTACCTAAGTCAGATGTCAGCCGCCGGCGACAAATTTCGATTGCTGGCGGCTGCCTGCCCTTGTCGGTCAATTTTTTTATTTATTTTTCTTTTGATAATTTTTTTTATCACAAAAGTCCTTTGTAAATGTAATTCCCTCAAACACCATTTTGCTCAAAGGTACTTCACAATGGACTTTGAAATTGTAATTTACCAAACACAATTTGCATTCGAAAAGTCCTTTCAACTTAAAGTCATTTGCATTTTCTCAATGGCTTTCCCAAAAAGTCCAACCAAACGCATCCTATATCCCTGTTCTTTGGGGTTGTATTGTTGCTACAAGGAACCAGCTAACACACAATTAATTCCGCCCTCTTCCATAAGAACGACCTCCTACTACACTCCTTCACCTCTTCCGTTCTTTCATTTGGGCAGCTTGTATCCACGATTGTAGTGGCATGGATTTCCCGGATCAGAATTCGGACCCTTATGCAAGATCTGGAAAGCCAAAAGACCGCTTGGCCGGTATGTAGCCCTTGCCGCTCCTCCTCCTCGTCCTCCTCCTTCATCTTTGCCCTCGATGAGCATCCTTCCTGCTTCGTTCGGTTGTAGCCACATTCCCAGTAACAGAAGCAAAACCAAGCTGAATGTTGAGGTGAACTCAGCAGCTTCTTCATGTCTCTCTCTTTTTTCCCTCTCTCGCCGGGTCAAACTCGTGTGGTAGTATAACGAGAGGCGTTATATGATATGCATGACAGGTCTTCTAAGGACGCCCTCTATTTATACTGAAATCGTCGTGTCCTGTAGTATGAGTTAGGTGGGTCTTGACACTTGAGATTCCTGCTAGGACGTGTAAAACGGGTTTTGGAAAATTTAATCCCGAAGCTGGAAAAAAAGTAAGTGCTTTCTATCAAACATTTTGTGCTGAGCACCCCCGTCTTCATTACCCCATGCTGACTCTAACGCGATTCCCAACTTTTTGACCGGCACTAAATAGCTTAGTCTTAGAAGCGTTGCATTTCTCAGGATTGGGGTAATCAAGACTTAGCTTCATTGCGTGCTACTCCGATGGTCCGCACTAAGCCTCCAAAACCAAGCACATGCCCATCAAGTGCAAATGCCGGAACCCTAACTATTTCTCCAGATATCATGAAATCAAAAAACCCCTCTCCCATGGTGCCTTTAGTAACATTTATATTTCGAGAAACAATTTCATTTTAAAAATAATATTTTTTTATTTTTATTTTTAATCTGAGTAAAGAATGCGTTTGATAATTATATAAAATTTCTATCTTGAAAATAAAAAAAAAAAACTCATAATTTTTTTATAATATAAATTTCTTTTAATTTTTTAATAATTTTTTTAAAGATTTTTTTTTCCCTCTCTCGTCTTCTTCTTGCTCCTCCTCTAGCTAGCGGTGGCGGTGATCGGTGGCCGGCGACCGGCAGCGGAAGCACCCAGAAGATCCCCAACAAGAAGACGGCGATGCCTAGGACCAAGACAAAGATGCATCGGGGGCTGACCTCCCCTGCGACCCGGTAGAGCCACACCGAACATCTCTCGCAGAAGAACCACGAGGCCCCACTCTAGCCGCCGCTGCCATCGCGGTCCGCCCCGCCCTCCCCTTGTGGCCGATGCTACAGGTTTTGCTGCTCAGCTTTCCCAATTCGCAGAGCATCTGGGAACTCTCTCTCTTCGCCACGCCCACGGAAACAATGCCAAACTCTTCTCTCTCTCTCTCTCTCTAACCCTGCAGTTTTTCAATTCAGCTTTCTCTCTCCTCGGGCGCACTGACTATATATGACTACGGGTGGGGGGAGAATGAGAGAGACAAGCATTCATCAAGGACATATGCTTTCTATTAATCTATTATTTTATTTATTTATTTATTATTACTAAATAAGCTCAGATAATTCAATTTTTGTTGTAAAATATTACGTTGCAAATATATAATAGAGAGAATAGAGAGATTGAGTAGAGAAAATCAGACACCAGAGATCGTAGAGAAAGTCAGAGGAGATAATTTTATTTCCAGACTACGGGTGGGGGAGAATGAGAGAGACAAGCATTCATCAAGGACATATGCTTTCTATTAATCTATTATTTTATTTATTTATTTATTTATTTATTATTACTAAATAAGCTCAGATAATTCAATTTTTGTTGTAAAATATTGCGTTACAAATATATAATATAGAGAATAGAGAGATTGAGTAGAGAAAATCGACACCGAGATCGTAGAGAAAGTCGAGAGGAGATAATTTTATTTCCAAAGGTGCATGATGTTATATAACTGTTATTACTATTCTTGTGACTGTTATATCTACAATAACAAACTAAGTTCTTATTTATAGGAAAACAAGGATGTACTTATCATTAATATTAATGTATCGAATGATACATGTATTGGATAGGGAGATGAATATTCATTGTATAGGGAGATGTACTTATAATGTATGATACAAATGTATCATAATAAGTACATTAGATAAGATGAATATAAGGAATATTCATTCATGTATTTCATAACACCCCATTGAATATTCATTGTATTCATTATGAATGTTCATCGAATGATACTGCCTTATTAAAAACCTTAAGCCGGAAAAACCCAGTGAGACAAAAACTGGACAAAAGGGAAAAAGAGTGCAGGGCACAAATTTTATGAAATCTCCCTTTTATCAATGCATTAATTGCCTCGTTAAAAACTTTAAGCCGGAAAAACCCAATGGGAAAAAACCGGACAAAAAAAAAAAGAGTGCAATGCATAGTTCATAATATCTCTCTCTCAATTGAGCCATATAGCCACTGCTGGGGCTAATCAATCTTGCATCGTGTGAACTCGTCGCATGCCAATGTTGCAATGCATAGTTCATAATATCTCCCCCTCAATTAAGCCATATAATCACTTCTGGGGCTAATCAATCTTGCATCTTAGTTATAGAGTCAAATAAATATTATATAAGGTTCATAAGCATTTCATAACCATATGAAAGAACAATAAAAAAGTAATACATTTAAAAAACGAAACAACTAAAAAGAAATTATTAGAATCATAAAATTCGAAGTTCAAATTATCATCCACCAATCTGATGCCTCATCAAAGTAATCAAAGGTCTTCAAAGAAATCAAAGACATCTAAGGATGCATTTGCTACTTCGAGCAAGATGAGTCCCACCAACGGAAATATTGTTGGTCTCAACGGTGCTTATGGCGATAGGATGGCATGAGATTCACCATGCTTGCCCGTATTTTTAAAGATGCCCGGTATAGGTCAACAAAGTGCTTTAGCGTACGACAAGTACGTGACCGTGCCTAGTCATGCCACGACGATAATAAATACTTTCATTAATCACATTCTTTGACTTCTTTTCTTTGTCATGATTTAGGCCAAAGTTAGATTTCCTAGGGCAGTTAAATTTTATGCTATCCCTTCTAGGATTATGTTCTTGCCTGCGCTTATAGCCCTTAAAATGGCTAGTATTTTTCTCAAAGTTAGTATGTGCTTTAGGCAATACTTTTGAGCCAACAGGTCTAAGATCAGGATTTTTGAGTAGTAATTCATTAGTTTGCTCGGTAGTGAGAATCACAAAAATTAATTAGAATATGTGGCAAACTGACTCTGCCGGTATTGCTGTTGCAATACAATATTCGAAGCATGGAAGGTGGAGAAAGTTTTCTCTAACAATTTCACATCAACGAATTTGATACCGCATAACTCAAGCCGAGAAATAATATCAAATAAAGCGGAATTATAGCTAGACATTGATTTAAAATCTTGCAGTTTGAGATTTTGCCGATCATATTGTGCTTGAGGCGGGATAACAGTCTTGGTATGATCATACCTATCCTTCAACCCCCTCCACAGGATCGAGGGTCTCGAACGGATAAATATTGAGTCGAGGCTCTTATGCAAATGACAGCGAATAAAAATCAGCACATTTGCTTTAGCTTTTTCATTTGAGGTTCCATCCTCTGTAATTGCATTAACGAGACCTTACCCTCGGAGGTGCATTTCCATGTCAAGGCACCAGGATAGATAATTCTTTCCACTCACTTCTAGGATGTGGAATTTGGCCATTTCAATATTTTTCATAATCCTTATAAAAATAAATCATTAAATTAATTAAAAGGATTTTCAAATATCCACTGCCACTTCAGGAGTATAATGATACTTTTAGATTTGAAATTTGGCTTCGGGTCAAAAAAAATAAAAATGAAGAATTGATAGAAGAAGATGAAGTATAAGTCGATTAATAAAAAGAACGCCTACCTTGCAAAAATTACTTACTCAGTCGGTAGATCTTCATGCTGATAATGTGTTGTAAAATATTGCGTTGCAAATATATAATGGAGAGAATAGAGAGAGATTGAGTAGAGAAAATCAGACACCAGAGATCGTAGAGAAAGTCAGATGAGAGAATTTTATTTCCAGTGTATGACTGTTATATGACTGTTATTACTGTTCTTGTGACTGTTATATCTACAACAACAAACTAAGCTCCTTTTTATAGGAAAATAAGAATGTACTTATCATTAATATCAATGTATCGAATGATATATGTATTGGATAGGGAGATGAACATTCATTGTATAAGGAGATGTATTTATGATGTATGATACAAATGTATCATAATAAGTACATTAGATAAGATGAATATAATAAATATTCATTCATGTATTTCATAACAATTTTTTTCTTTTTTGGATTATATACTTGTAGATGACTCCAAAAATCTTTTTGTTACGATTTCAATATGCCAAAATTGAATTTAGAAAGAGCATTTCTTTCCAAAAATATATTATAACCAAATTCCAAGGAACTCAGGACTATTTAAATTTTGTTAACTTTGTATATGATTAATACCCATAATTTTGAATTTTTCAGCAGGTTTGGTTAAAGTGAGAGGAGTTTCTTCCTACTAATATTGGAGGAAAATGTTGTCATTTTATTGAATTTATATTATTGGTTGAGCGTATTTTTGTCATCATATTTATATAGATGACGAATGGTATTGTCATTCATTGGAATTTTCTGAATTTGCTATCGTAGGCTTATGCCTAAATACTTATTATAGTGATATCTCATGCAACTAGGGCCATGCGTGGCCTCTACTGGATTTAACTAGGATATGGATTTATCTCTATTCATTTGGGATTACTTAAGAGTCTTAGTTTAGTGAGCGAGCGATGGGATTGGAAGATTTAACTTGATACCAGCCTTACCCTTTTTGGTGGATTTAATGTCAATCTAAGTCTCTTTGTCTATCAAATCGTATTCTCTTGACACATGGCCGAACATCTTCCATTTGATTTAACTTGTATGATTCGCTACATGGCGAAACACTACTCGTCAACATTTTCTTATCTATATAAATACCCTTAGAATAAGAATTTGTAGTAGGAGAACCATCACTAGAAATCATGAAAGGCACTCAACCTGTCATTCAAGCTAAGGGAGTGCCCGAATCTTTTGTCATGCACTCTCTACTTTATCTCGTTCATATTAATCATGCATAATCCTTATAAAAAGGAATCATGAGCATCCTTATTACAAGCTTATCCTCACTATTTTAATGTTTCAACGACCCAAAAAGATTAAAGAGCTTTTGATTTGGTACTTCTTGCCCACCCTTTCTCTTCTGATGTGATGCAATGCATATCGCTTTTTTTTTTTTTTTTGGCGACTGTGGGATTAAACTAATGATTTGAAGGACTATAATTGATTTGGTTCAAGATTTTTCCAAATTAAGTAGTTTGATTATGATTGAAATGTAGGTGAACTCAAATTAAATGGATGAAATCTCACATGAAGTAGATTGTTACAAAAAGTTATGAACAATCACTTGATAAAAACATTCTACAAGAATAGAAAATTTTCATATGACTTAATCACATGGAAAAAAATTAACGTACAAATATGGGTGGTTTCGTTAATTTATTGGTTTCCTTTGATTTACTGGACAAAAAAGATCAATTCAAACTATTCTATTTAGCTGTTAATTAGTTGGTAAGAAGCACGACTTAATTTGAATTAATAATATTATTTGACTTTAAAGCTAAATTACCATTTTCTTTGGTGTAAATCTTTCGATTTACAAGAAAACCCTATTCTGTTGGTCCACTAATTGGTCCTATACCCATTTTAATCCATTTGATTAAAATTAAATGCAATCACTAGCACATCTTAAAAAAAAAAAAATCCATTGCCTTGTCAATGAAAATCATGAAAAACACTTCAATTTATTTCGCTCTCACGTATGAACTAATAAACCTCATGTACTGATTCAATTGCGAATTTTCACCGACACCTCTGTCCATATACCGACTTATGAATACCTCTAATTTAGTATGTCAATAATACTTATTCTAATTCACATAGACTTTTTTACTTATCCCAACTTATCCCAACTTAACTTTATAATATCATTTTCTCTCCCCTCTCTTTCCGCTACCGAACGTTGAGGACAAGCAAAGGCGAAAGCAAAAGTGGGAGAGAGAGAGAGAGTGGGCACTGGTCATCAGAAGGTGGACTAGAATAAAAGCAGGGTGAATGTTTGTTTGTTTGTTCTTTTTTTTTTTTTTTTAAATTTTTTCTGGTTTTAATTAAATATTATTATTTTTAAAATTCCACTAGCACCACCAGCACCAGCACCAAGAAATCGAAATCCAGACCGTCGCCCTATAGAACGAGGGCACTTCAAGGGGAAAAATTATTCAATCGCAGTAGTAATGAGCAAGGGAATGGCGTTGACTGTTGACCGATGCGGAGCCCCCCACATGGATAAATGAGGGCACAGGATATCTTGATGGATGATGATTTTGTCTCTTGGGTGTCATGCACATCACGCGGGAGGTTACAAGGATGTACGTTTGGTTTGCAACTGTAAATACATGGTGTCTGTTCTTGATTGGTCAATTAGTTTGTGACCCATAATTTCATTCATAATTAGTGATATTGTGTAACTTTTATTTTAATGATTTTGTTAACGAGTGTATTGAAAACACTAATTAGTACTGCTAAGAATTGGAAAGTTATATTCGAATATAAAGTTTCATATTCGTAGAGTAAAATTAACGATCCCTAATAGGTGTGCAAAGGACACTTTCAACATTTTCATTACCATAAAAGAGTTTTAATTACTCAGAATTGTCTTGAATTTTTTCATAATAAATTACACTTTTAATATCGACACTACTAAAAAAAATGATGATGATTTTCTTTCTTGGGTGTCGTGCATATCCCGGTGGAGGACATAACCCGCATGTACATTTGGTTTACAACTATGGATACATGATGTTTGTTTTTGATTGGTCAATTAGGGGCTGTTTGTTTGTATTCTGTTTTGTTTATGAACACAATTTCTATTTTTTTTTTTTTTTGTTAACAAAAAAAGAATAGAAATGCGTTTGTTTGCGTTTTTGTTCCAAATCTATTTTTGTTCCCGAAAACAAATTTGGAATAGAAACAAGAAAAAAAAAACTTATTTCTTGTTCTAGGAACATTTTCGAGAAACAATTTTTCTCTCTCCTATTTTTTTTTTTCTTTCTTTTCTTCTTCTTTTTTCTTTGGCCGGTCGTCGGAGCGTCACCGGTCCTCGGCGAGGCTGAGCTCGCCTAGCCACCGGTGAGGCTCGGCCTTGCCAGGCCACTGTCAAGTCGGTGTCGCCTAGTGGTGGCTCGGCAAGGCCGAGCTCGCCTAGCCACCGACGAGCTCGGCCTCGCGGGGCCACCACTAGGCGATGCCTCGCCGGGGGCTAGGCAAGGCCGCCGGCCCTCGTCGGGCGGTTTTGGCCATGGCCGAGGCCGGCGCCAAAAGGAAGGAAAAAGAAAAAGAAAAAAGAAAAAAAGGAAAAAGAAATAAGAAAAGAGGAAAAATAAAATAAAAATATTTAAAAATTAAAAGAAACAAAAAAATTATACAAGTTTACTAAACGTTTTCCCGTTCTTTTTATTTTCCAAGAACAAGTTTACCAAACGCGTTCTTCTATTAAAAAATTGTTCTCGAAACGAAATAGTTTTTTCTATTTCTTCCCTAAATAATTTTTGAACAAAAACGTTACCAAACACACTTTTAGTTTGTGGCTCACATAATTAGTGATAGTGGATAGTTTTATTTTAAAGATCTTGTCAACGAAAATAAGATTCTTAATAAAAATTTTCATATTTATAAAGTAGAATTAACCATTGTCGGTATGTGTCTAAGGAACACTCTTAGGGCGCGTTTGGTAACATTGTTTCCTAACAATTTCGATAAAAAATGATTCTTTTTTATTACGTTCCCGGGAACATTTTTAAATATTTTAAGCTGTTTGGTAAATATCCAAAATTTTTATTCTCGGAATAGAATGGCGTTTGGTACTTTTTTTGAAAATTTCTAATCCATATCATTTTATTTTAATTATTTAATAGTTTTATTACTTTTTTTTTCTTTCTCCTCTTCTTCTTCAAGGTTTGCCGTCGCCGGCCCTAAGATGATCGGCGGCCGACTAGACAAGGGCCGACGACCCCGTTCGAGCGTCACCGGCCCTCGGCGAGGCTGCGCGAGCAGCCCAGGTGAGGCTCGGCCGAGCTCGCCAATCAACGGTGGGGCTCGACCTCGTCAAGCCACCACGAGGTCGACCTCGCCCGGCCGGGCGAAGCGGGGCCTTGCGGTGGCTCGGCGAGGTTGAGTCGTGTTGGCGGCTAGGCGAGCTCGGCCGAGCCGGATTTGGGTGAGGTTGAGCCTTGCGATGGGTGGGGCGAGCCTTTCCCGGCCGGGCGAGGCTCACCGGTGGTCGAGGGAGGCCCGCCAAGCCTTGCTCGGCCTAGTGAGCCTTCGTCAAGCTTGCCTGACCTTAACTATTCGGTTGCGGCGACAAGTGGTGGTGGGCGGTAGTGGTGGCCACCGGTCGGTGGCGACGGCGATGGTAGCGGTTGAAGAAGAAGAGAGAGGGAAGAAAGAAGAAAGAAGAGAAAATTGAAAAAATAGGTTGGCTTGATTACGGAATTGTTCTCGGGAGCAAAGAATCAACTTTTTTTTACTTCTCAATTTTGTTTCAAATTTATTTCCAAGAACAAAAAAATAGAAATTTGTTTCCGGAAACAAAATTTTACTAAATATATTTCTATTCCAAATTTACTTTCGAGAAAAAAAAAAAATAGAAATTTCAATAGAAATTTCTTTGTTTGGCTAGTGTTTTCATTACCCTAAGAGAAATTTAATTACTTGGAACAGTCTTGAATAATTCATAATAAATCATACTTTAAATGTTAACATTGTCATAAAAAAGCGATTATTAAAGAGACTTTTTATTTTAAGATGGTTTCTCTAGGTCAAAACACCTTTAATATTAAGATGTTAAGACATTGATATTTACTTGTTATTTTCAGGATCGATCCAAGTGTCGAAATCGATCTATTGAATTCAGAATCGTGCTTAAGCCGAGTTGAAATGAGCCATTCAATATGATTTGGCTAGAGAACAATCATAACATCCAAGTTTGAATTAGGGGTGTGCATGGTCTGGGCGGACGGTTCCCGACCTAGAACTGGGAACCACTAGCTAAGAACCGGTTCCGAAAAATTGGAACCGGGAACCGCCCGCTAATTGCATGAATCCACCCGAGAATCGGACCGCCGGTCCCGGTTCGGTCCGGTTCCGGTGGATCCATAAAACCAGTCAAACCTCCACGCCTTCCCCTTTTCGCCTTCAACCAGTTGCGACCCTCGCTCTGCTTCCGTCTCGACCACCACCACCATCTTGGCCACCGCCTCCGTCATCTCCCACTCCTCCCTTGAGACCGACAATGAGGAGGACAATGGGGACAATGAGCCGTTCTTAGACCTAGAGTTCACCCGTCCCCGAAGATGAGGATGATGGGGAGAAGCCTAAGGAGGGGAGGAGGAAGAGGGGAGGTAGAAGCAGACGAGCCCAACAATGAAGAGGACGATAGTGACAAGTGAATGCGGAGGTGGCGATGACATGGAGAGAGAGTTCAAGTTTGAGGGAGGAAAAGAGAATTAACTTCTTGTTTAGCCGAGTTCGAACTAGGATTCAAAGGGAGATGAGTAGATGCGAAGGTGAATTGGAGAGAAAGAGGAGCTCGGGAGATTTTGAACCGAGAGAGACGAGATGGAGTAGGAGAGTAGTGAATTGAGACAAGATGGTGATTGGAGTACTAAATTTTAGATTTGCTAATTTTGAATTTTTTAATATTAAAAATTAATATATTATTATAATATAACCGGTTCGGTTCGGTTCGGGTGGGTGGGTGGGTGGGCGGATCTGCCCATGGAACCGGGAATCGGACCGGTACCCACCTGCTCCCATAAATTGGAACAGAACCAGACCGATTCCCTTAAGAACCACCGGTTCCGGGCGGTTAGTCCTGTTCAGCGGTTTGAGGGTCTGGTTCTTTTGCGCACCCAGTTTGAATCCAATAGTCGTGGCTTTTCCTACAAAAGTCAAGTTTGATTTTTCACTAATTAAATATAAAAGTAATATTATCGTGTTAGTTAGCAACTTTTACATATTTGAAAAGTTAGTGTAGACGCCTCATCAATCACTAGCCCAACTTCAGTGCATCCAATAATTTCTTGAATTTTCATCAAATGTTATTAAGACTTTGTTTATCTCGCGGAAAATAAATCATTTGCAAAATATATTCCTAAAAATCATTGATTGTATCATCCAAAATAAGTTGCTAACTGACAATTTTTTCATTATAGACAGCAATTTATATCTAAATATTTTCGTGAATGATAAAAATATTTTCGTTCAGTTATTTTTTTTAATCGATACAATTGATTATTTTTTGAATTTTTTTATCATTTCTTTTTTACTTTTCACAAAATAAATGGAGTTTAGATCGTCAAGCAAATACGACCAAGAACGAAAATGGTCGAGCAAATAACTTGACAACCAGCCAAAAAGGATTCACCTGTTTTCTTTGCCTGATCTGATCAGACCGTGGACATCAATTCATCGCGATTAAGCTTCCAATCGAAGTGGGCCGAAACTGATATGGTCCATTTCCAAGCCCACTTACGTTGTCGGCTATATGTGCCCAAAAACTGATTTTGGACACAACAGATTTGTGCTAGTGATAGGACGTTTGCCTAG